>JAUBNY010000278.1:2352413-2401927 GCA_032275445.1 Crypturellus soui | reverse complement strand
CTGAGTAGAGGGGCAGGATCCCCTCCCTCGACCTGCTGGAGATGCTCCTCTTAATGCACCCCAGGACCCCATTGGCCTTCTTGAGAAGAACTGTAGAGAAAAGAACACAAACTTCCTCCAAAAATATTTACATCTGATCTTCTACTGGCAAAGAAGAATGTACAAAGAGAATGAAGGGGACAGGTGCTTGCGACCTTTATAATATGCATTTTGGGAAGGTTCTGAACACTTTGGAAACTCCAGTATTTGCACATAAGTTATGCCGTTCATTCATATTAAATACATTCTTGGATATGAGTCAACCTAAAGAAGATATACATATTGGCACAAAGGTAGTATTAGAATAGACGTGAAAAATCAGGGAAAAAAGCTGTATTAGATTGCCATCTATTCCCATTTTCCAGTTCATTCAGCTAAAAAGTTATATTGCTTTAACTGGGCTCATATTCCACTTCTTTTTAACATGCATAAATATTTGAGCAAAGTTACTCCCATTAGTTTGCAGAGTTAAACATCAGATTGGTGAAGTTTAATTGAGACTACATGAATACTCACTGCCAGAAAAGATAAGTCATAGAAGCACAGAAAGTTTATCCCCGCAATCCTGCTCCAGCAAGCCAGTGCAGAGCTCGTCCAGGCCCACTGCAGAAATCCAGAGACATCAAAAGGACTCCCTTGATGTTACTCACCTTCATGCCAAGTCTATCCAGGTCCAAAGGGGATGCATGTGCCTCAAGAATCTTTTCACCTCCCACCTTTCCCGAACACATAGGTGGCCCCCTCCCCGGTCCCCCTGCCTTCATTTGGCTGTTCTGCTTTATGACAATCAGTTCCAGGCGAGGCCAGTGCTTCTGCTCGAAGCCCCCAGCCAGCCATACAGTTAACAGGACACTATACTTCAACGTATCAGAATTCCCTATCTAGTGAAACAGAATGAGTATCTGAAATAGTGTCACTATTGACCCAAGTGATCCCTCATTTTAATAAAATATCCGCTACGAATGAAATAAGAGTTGACCCAGCCACTGTATGGCTTTTACTACCCAAGTAATGCACAGAAAGTGTATTTGTGCCATAGAGAACTTCACAGCCCTCCTCTTTACAGGGGGAGGATACAAGTCTTGCTTTGGCCTGAGAACGAACTCAGGGATATGGATTTCTCCCTGCCACCGTCTTTAATTTCCGTGGCATGCCAATCAATAGGTAGCAAACCCAAGGGTAAAGGGATGTAAGACTAAGAAAAGCATGAAATATCTGAATCTTAAAAGGTTTCCTGGAATAAAATAAGCATACCTGGTTCATTTGGGTTAATTACATAAGCTCAGATTAGAGGCACTCTACAACTGCACAGTTTAAACAAGATCAAGACAAAAGAAACTGGGGCAATATAGACCTCTTATTTAAGCTGCAAAGTGCTGAGATCCGTGAACTAAGAAGAGCAAGACTCAGAGACAGAGCCTTAGCTGTTACATGTTCAAATCAAGAGCAATATTAGTAGAAATGGCTCTTGCGTCTAAGAATATAAACGCAAATTAGGGACCAATTTAATTTTGAACAGATTTGCTGATGTATAAGCCTATTGCCTGTCAACTCAGAGCTGGGACATATGCATCACAAAGACCAATCTGGTGTTTTATAGTCAGGTTTATTTGCCCATACCAATTTAACAAGCTCAGCAGCTGAAGGTGTCATAAAATATATAAAATCAAAATCAATATAAAAATAACAAAATCACGAAGAAAATGTATGCCCTGAATTACTACAGCATAAGATGTATAATGCATTATTAAAATGAGAATTTCCTTTCTGCTTCAGGATCCATTTCCATCTCAGACTAGAATATCCAGAGGACTGGTAGTGCAATACACACTGCCAATGGAAAAAGCAGCTCCCCATCCCCAGCTTCAGGCCCAGCAGCTGCGTCCTGAAGGACCTGTCCTGAGACACTTCCACATGAGAAGCATTAGCAATGCCTCGAGGGGAAGCCTTTGCCCTTGGCATTTTGAGCTGGCTGAGAAGCGCCCGCTGCTGGGCTGGTGAGAGGCTTGAGCAGCCGTCTGCAGTAGGATGACCCTGGCAATAGTCACCTCGTTTATCCGCACAAAATAAGCGACCAACTTCAGTCAACTGTGACACAGGGCTTGTGGTGCTCGGTTACAAAGTACTGCTGCTAAAATCCTAAGGAACCACTGCCCATCCTCAAGCAAGGCCACCCTGCTGCTGGGAGCTTCTCCCAGGTTGCTTTGGTAGCCATCGGGATTGCTCCAAGCTGCACGGGAGACTCGTGTGGAGTTGCCCTCAAAGCTGCTTTCGGGGAGGCTGAAGGCTGTGAGCTCCAGAATGGCGACGCAGACAGACAGCTTGCCAGAAAGAGAAACTTCGGAAAGCTAAGTCGGGAATGCAATTTCATACCTTAGGTCAAAGCATTCTCCTAGTTAAAGGAATAGGTATTAAGCGGGAATTACTAAAGTGCACTTACAAAACTGTGGAAAGGGAACTCTGCTGCAATAATAAGCAGCAATTTTCACTGAACTGGATATATGCAGTGCGTAACTCAAACGAGCACTCACACTGGGCATGGGCAGATAGAGATAGAGACATAATGCACTCAAGGACATGCTGAATACCAGCACAGGAAGGTTTCCAGGGAGAAAAAGGAGGTTTTTATCTGAGGAGACTAGTGGACTACCCAGGACCTCTGCACTCAGAAATAGTGGCTTTGCATGCATCTTCATATCCCAGATGTGCTATAACTGCTCTGCTCTCAGCAGGTGCTGTATGTATATTTATAATGCTTGCCTATTGCCATATTATTATATTATATCAAGGATTTCTCGGTACCATTGAGGTCATAAAATGCCAAGCAAGAAAAGTCACATCTAATTTTCCCCTTACAGTCACAGATTTTTTTTTTTTTTTCTTGCAGACAGCAAGAAAGAAAACCTCCATTTCTCTTATAGGCAAAGCTCATGTACTTCAATGACTGGCACGTAGCCTGCAGCAGCAAAAATATGCAGGCAACTAGGAATCTGAGTGCTTCAGGCAAATTATACCACTGTGAGCACCAATAAACTAATCCCCACGTGCAACACAGATACACAGTGCTGGGATTTCTAGAGAAGTCCTCTCAACCTGGGAAGGGCTCAGGGCACATCCCCCTATCCCTGCTTCCCCAGGACAAGTGCCTTTCCACTCCTTTCCTTGTTCTGCCCAACGCAGGAACAAGAGGGATAGGGAACCTGACATAGCATTCGTATTTATTTCTGTTCTTGGGAAGTATCAGGCAAGTTACCCAGTTTGTCTATAGGAATACACATAGCACATACTGGGTTTAATCTATGTTCTTCTCCATTTAAACCTCTTTTCTTCAGACTTGACAGACTACCTACTTGAGCATACCTTTATTATTATAGACTACCAACTACCTTTATACTATAAACTTTGACACTTTTTACAAGACAGATGCTTCTAAACTGTAATCAAACTAATCTAAAACCTCAAAAAGCTTGAAGCTGTGAAACCAGACTATAGGAACACAGCCTTAGGAGTTACAGAAATCCAAGTACTCTGCCCCTTTTTCTACTTCATACTTCAAGCCTTCAGCTAGTCACATTTCAGCACTGCTAAACTTCAAGGAACTTAGCAGATTACCAGGAAACAAAACAGCAAACAGCCGAATTGCCAAACTGTCATTTGACAACCAACACCACAGTGTTAGTCACTCTACTACATTGAGCAGCCCTCTTGTCCATGCAAAGAGCCTTCTTTGCCCACAAGATTCAAGCAGCCTAACATACATAAAAAAAGTGCAAGGCAGTCCCAAAACAGACTGAGATCATCTGATAGCAAGAAGGCTGTGCAGCCTGAACCTATAAAAGAGCTATTTCAGGTTACAGGGAGGTGAGCACAGCCTCAGAGCAACCTAACAGGAGCAGTGTGCAGGAGAGCGAAGTAGCACAATTCTAAACTTACCAAAATTGTCCTGGAGTTTATTGTGCAACTACTTAAACTACCATCAAATATTGCCTGTAAAAGGCAGAAAACAAGAGAGGGAAAACAGTGCCAGGCTGTTGTGTGTGCACACATACCCAGAGACACAACTGCAGAAGCTTAACAGAGAAGTAGATGGTACCATTTATTTTCAGGTAATGTGGTACTCTGAGCTTTTGTGCTGAAAGGTCTGTCCCATCCTAATCAAAGCTGAGCAGCTTTGCACTGAACACAGCTATCAAGGTGTCTCAAAATAAATATCCACAATGTATTGCAGGACTGAAAGCAGTGTTGTATAACATACTAACACCTTCCCAAGTAAAAGCTCCAGTTTGGTAAATGTGTAGATATAGGAGCTTAGAAAATTCTATAATTATTGCTATTAGTGTCCTTCTGCAGTCTACAGAAGTCATTTGAAAAAAAAAAATCTACAAACAGATAATGTATTAGAGAATAAAAACATTACTCAGCGTGAATTGAATTTATTAGGTGGAGAGCAATGCACCTTACACATTGTGTATAATTTAGTAAACACAGGTAGCATAGGACATGCTGAAAAGCCTCCTGCCAGCTCTATAGGGATCCGATGTAATGGCAGCCTGGGACCTATGGGGCCATCCTCAGTGAGAGCCACAAGTCATCCCTACTGGAAGAGATCAAGACCAAACGTGAGAACCCCTCAGGTGGCGATTCAAAAGGCTGCAGCAGCACCTCTGCAGAGTATAAATATAGACAAATTATTTGTAGTGTTTCCAAATATTTCTTAAATCATATTTCATCCCCTAACTTTTCAAAACACTCATCTGCAGAAGAGGTAATATTAAGTTCAGTGCTCTGTAGCTTTCTGAACATCCTCACTTGTGAGCTAGTTTAGCTTCAAATTAAATGCTTTTAGAACCATTTCCATTAGGAAAGTTTTTCAGTAAAAAGTGTTTGCAAGGTCTTACTATTTGAGGATTTTAAATAGATTTTTGATAGAAAAGATGAAATTTAATACTACTATACTGAGGAAGAGCTCATGTATTCAGAGGCACATAAGAAAACTTCACAAGAGAATGATCAAGTAGAGCTATACTACAAAATCCTTTAAAAGAAAGGTATATTGTGACAACTAATACTAGCTGCAGTTTTTCAAAAAGTTAAAATCCAAGAAAAATATTAAATCCTGAAGCAACTGGATCAAACCAGTATTTTTCCAAGATGTGGGGAAGCAGGACCCTCTAACACTTCACTTGGCCAAGTCCCTCCTGAAATGATAGAGAATTTCCTAAACACTGGTTAAGTTTTGCCTTAGATTACATTGTAATGGATTTTATTGCCAATTACATCAGTGAAATGATGTCAGTCAACCAATAGCTAAAACAAATTTATTCCATCCAAATGCAATATCGAATTTGACTATACTCCTTTCCCCATCTCAAGTACCACACGGAAAACACCACTGTTTTCATAAAACAATACTTTTTAAGTTTTAAGAAAAAAGTGTGAACTGGAAATTGCAGAAAAATATTATTTACCTATTTGATTACCAATTTCCTATTTAAGTCTCAAAAAACCCATGTTCTTCTAGTTTCGTTCAGCCATTTTGTTACATCAAGAAAAGGTAGTTCAAAATGAAAAAAAGTAGATTTAATCCCAAAGCACCATTTCATGCTTCACTAGCTCTAAATGAGAGCTTCCTGGGCCCTTCCAGTTCATTTGTGACTTATTACACCTAGCACTGCAACACAAATAAGTGATGGGGTTTTAAGTTTTCAGCACGTCATACGAATTAGCTTCTCATTTTCAGAGAAAATGAGAGTCAATAAACATTAGACACAGCACAAACAGCTTTACAAGATGGTGTTTGTGCAAAACAAAGTGCTAATTTAATATTATAAATACAAGTCTTTCTCTCTTCAAGTCAGTTAGTTGGCTATGTCCTCTAATTTGCAAGGAAAGAAACAGTAATTTTTGCTACATGGTCAGTCTTTACAACTTTTTCTAGAGACCCTCTAGAAGAGAGGATCCCAGGCTCTTAGTAAGGGGTCTATTAGATTCACCATTCAATGAAACACTAGCAGTAATATTTCCTGCTGCAAGGACTGAAACTTAGAATCTAATTTAACTCAAAGCATTTAAAACTTGCAGGAACCAGCATGGAGCAGTTGCTTTTGTTTGGCCTGACCTTCCTACCCCCAAATCCCCAAACTCTGGCCGCACTGAGCTGTTTCAACAGCTACTTTCTCCTGCCAGTGGACTTTCACTTCTCACACAGGACTCAAATTGATGTTTGCCCTTCCCTTTTCCTCCCCAGGTAAAGGGTAGCAGGTTGACCACACTTCATCTCCAAGAAATCCCAGAGGATTTTGCAGGAGGGCAGAGGCGCCCACCTTTCCATTTTAACTTTTTAATTTACACAGAGGGCCTGGATTTCTCTGCTCCCTGCCATTTTCAAGCCTTACCCACGCAGCTTCCCAGTGCAGTGCGGCAGCTACAGCTGCTCTGCCAAGGGAGCCTCTGAACACATTGTGTGTGTTCAGAGCAATCCTCACGGCTCCTCCCTCACCTCGCATGAGTAACAACAGGTTACTCATGCTCTGCCTGTGCGTGCTTGAAAGGAGTACTGCCCTAACCCAGTTCTTCACGAGCCTGATAAGAATATAGCCCAATTACTGGCAGGACACAGTCAGAACATGAGAGCAAGGCCAATGGCAGCCAGATAGCAGATAGTAAGTAAAAAGCCTGTCTATCAAACAGCTAATGAAGGTATCTCAGACACCTGTAGTTCTCTGGAAGTGCATACCAGAGCATCTAAATAATGTATTTAAAGCATACATACAATGAACTCATGGTGCTGCTGGCATGACCAGCATGGATAAAAGATTAACCAGTTAAAGTACACAATTGAAAAAAAAAAAAAAAAGATACTCCTCCTTCTGCTATTGGAAATGATTTAATATGTAAAAAGAAAAGTTGCTAAATATTCACTTGCCACTGCAGGCCCAAAGTATTTGTCCACTAGAATACAATATTTTACTTGCTCTTTACTCTCATGAGTAAAGAGGATCTGCATGGTATGACAAGCCTGAGTGAATAACCTGTGGGAGATAAGGTCTTGGACTCTGGAGCAGCCAGTCTGGGCAATGGGTGAGCCTTTCTTCCCACAGACATATTTGCAAGGAGCACATTTATTTAGAGGCACACTTTATTTAGAAAAAAGAAACAAAACATTAGCATTACAGCTGTGCCTTCAAGCGCCCAGCAATACTGCTGTTTTGGCATGAGCTTAGTGCACAGCCCAACAAGCTGAGACATGGACACCAGCAAACTAGTGATCAGAAATATTAAACAATATTTAAACAATATTATAAGTTATGCTTAAACAATATTATAAATTATGCAAGATATTGATGCACCACTTAAAATACTTCTAGGCAAAAGCTAGGGGGGAGCATTTCTCTGTTACATTTAACTGTGATATTTGGGCTAGTTTAACCTAAAACAAGAAAACACCTGCAACAGACACTGCAGTAGGACATGAGCACTTGCTCTTTCCTACAGAGCCATGGGCTTAGTCCATCTGAACCCCAGTGTCTCCCTTGGCAGAAATGGGAATTTAGAACAAAACCCATCAGCCCAAACTGTACTTCCCTTCCAGCACAGGAGCCCTGCAAGAGCCACTAACACTGCAAAATGGTCAAATACCAAACTGAGCCCGTAATAAGAACCTAAGACAAACAAGCCTGTCATGTTAGCATACATTAAAGGAGGTTGTAATTACACTGCCCTTTGCATTTCCCTTCTTTCCTCAAGATACACAGATAATCTGCTACTGTTTTACCACCAGAAAAAGGAAGAGCAATTTCAATGGCAGTAGCTTAATCTGCAAACCTTGAAAAAGATCAAATAAAGACTTGCCTATAATCAAGCCTTGATTAGGGTCTAGTAACCCAGTGCTTTGATCTGAATAGGCTAAATGGAAAATGAGACTGCTGAAGGTTGGCCTTGACATAAACTTGTCCTCCTCTTCAAAGGCCACGCACTCAAGCTTCAAAAACACTCAGAAAGACAAGATATTTCTATTAAGAAATAAGCACTCCAATTTTAGATATGCCGAGTCTCCCTGCCTGTAGCACTGCTCCGCACAGGGACTGCCAGCGGCTGCAGCAGGAGAGGGGAGCCAACGGGGCTCACTCGCCCTGAGCCCGCGGCTGCTGCCGGCCCACAGCAGAGGCTGGAGGTGCAGGAGGCTCCTCCGTGCCCCGCCAGCAACAGGGCCGCCTGTGCCCAGCTGCAGCCCCAGCTCCATGGGGTCAGCAGGCAGCCTGCCACTGACCCTGGCAGGGCACAACTCCCCTTTGCCTTCAGCTATAAGGCGTAACCAGCCTCCAAGGCCTCCTTCCGGCACCACACCGATACTCTTCCTGCAGGGGCAGACACAGGTTTTTGGTCAGAATATCACAAAAAAACCTGAATGAGTTTTCATTGTTCTTTTAAAACACTTTTCAGAAAGTGTATGATATTTTTAGGGACAATTTATTATTCATACACTATTTCATGAGGAAGGTCAGTAATTTAACATAACATATCATTGTATCAAGTCATGTCACAGGCATTATTAGTGCTCATATAATGGCATGTCAGATTACAGCTCAGATGAAATACTCTATTTTTGAAAACATTAAGGGTGGCTGCTACTGCTTAGTAGTCCTTGAAAGTTCTTAGATCAAAATATTTCCTTTTTGCTGTAATGAGACACATTGTTACTTTCCAGATCAAAGTATCAAACTATTTTCTAAACTAAAAGCAGCTGTTCTCAATATCTCCAAATTTCTAATGTTAAAATAAAACAGCCCCTTTTGACTACAGGGCCTGTCAGAGACTAGTTCCTTCCTAATAAGAAGGAACACAGAAGTGTATGCATGCAATATGTATATACAAGTAAATCAAACTACATTTTAAAATTACAGTGATCTAATAGTCAATTAGGATGCTTCCTGAAATTAAATATTCAAGCAAGCATTAAAGACTTCAAATATAATTATTTTGCTGGAATATGGAGCAGAAGCAGGCAACTACATTGGAACTTCTTAGCTAATAAGTTATCAATATTAACCAGCTCCAGGACTGCACCAATATACTGAGAAGCAGAAGATAAAAGGACCCAGTTTATTAGAAAATAGTATTTTAAATTACTACTTCATGACCTGGAATTGGTCACAGTAGTATTTGATCAGCCTTCTTCCTTCTGCAACAAAGAAGATGCTGCAGGTCTTAAGCATCTTCATGGCTCCCTATGTCCAGCACATTCAGATTTTATTCAGTCATTCTGCAAAATCTTATCTCACACCAGATTTCTGCATTATGATACTCCACTCATTAGCATTGACATTTAAAAAAGAATTATGACCCAGTTTCAGAAAGAAGGAACAAAAGTACCTGCTTAGGCCTCAGCTACATTTTGGAAGATAAAACCTTCTCCTGAACAAAAGATTCTGCCACTATTAATTACAGTTTGTTTCTCATAGCACAGAGTATGTTTTGCATTTTCATATGCCGTTCTGCAAACATGCAGTTTACTAGCCCATCTGAGGTATCAGCACAATATTCCTAACCCCGAGTTTCATTGCAACTTATCTCAACACCTCTGACCTGGTGATCACAGTAAACCAGGTCCCTCAGTAGAAAGTTTCCCCTACAATGGAAGCTTGAGATACTGCTAACGCCATGTACCTCCTTTGCTCACGCGAGCCGCTGCTCCTCCTGGGCAGCCTGGGCTTTATCCTATGGGAGCTAGCCAAGGGATCCCCATCTCCCAGGCCTGGCTACTAAGACCCTGCACAGCTCTGCGGCACACAGGGAAGACCATGGGCCACTCCGTAGTCTTTGAAGAAGCAGCCATTCTCATCAAGCAGTGAAAAATCACTCCATTTGTTTATGAACAAAGGGAAGTCAACATGTTTTTTGTGGGCAAGATGTTGCACATGCAGGAAACAACACTTGGTTGCAATATATGTAATACCACAGTGCAACAGGACACGGTTTGACTTGAAGATCCAGTACCAAAGAGGAAAAGAAGGAAAAATATTCATCCTAGGAGGAGATGAAACCAAGTAAGAAAAGCAGAACAGGAGAGCAGAGAAGCAAAATAATTGAGGCAAGGGTTGGGCAAAAGCCACCAGAGACCTGAAAACTAAAGCAGAAGCGCTCTCTCCGTCCAGACTGTGCAACGCAAGTGCTGCTAAACCCGCAGTGACACCAAGCTCAGCTCGGGGTATTACAGGCTTGTAACACCTAGAGCAAGGCCAAGGCAGCCTTGCAGCCCCAGCCTGCAGAGCTGCCCCGTCCCCAGGGCAGCTGCCGACATGGCTTCCCCGCAGCCCCTCACTGGTGGCACCACAGCAGGTTCGTGGAGCTCCACGTGCTCCGGCCTGCAGGCAGGCTGCTCCTCAGACACGGGTGGGCTAGACACAGCCACGAGCAGGCTGCGTCCGGACAGAGGGACAGGGTCCACGTACCACGAGACCCACGACAGAGCCGGCCAAGTCGCCTCAGAGGGCACCGACCAACCACCGCACGGGCTCACCCACAGGAAATCTCTATCCGAATTGACTCCAAGGAATTAAGGGATTACCTTACCAGACCTGCCAGAAATAAATACTCCAGGGACAACTTTGCTGGCAGCTGTACTAAATTAATAAGCCCATAGCTCCTAAGCAGACCCTGGAGAGCTTCACGAGCTTAGCTGCAGCCTCCTGTTCCCCTGCACCCAGCAGCTCTGCTCCTCAGCCTCAGCCCTTCCCCGTCAGCCGCCATCACCACGGCCTGCACAGAGCTGCCGGGGCAGCCGAGGGCCGAGCACAAGCCCATGCTCCAGCTCCAAACACAGGCTGCAGATCAGGACAAATCAACCCAAGGGACAAGCACAGATTTAAGGTGTTTTCCGCTACAGACAAGAGCAAAAGAAGGCAGAGGGGAATGCTTTTCCCACAGGACTTCTGGCATGTGTGACTGGGGAGACCTGCGTTTGCCTCCCACCGCCCTTGCTAGGAGATGAGACACTTTGTGCTCATACTTGTTCCAGCCCAGGTACCACCACAGGCACAAAGCTGTGTTAAATCCAAGGCTGTTTCCCACCACCACACAGCTATGCTACTTAGTCTACATTTCCAGACATTAATGGAGCTATGCAAGAGGCACAGAAGTCTCACAGCTGTTGTTACTCAACAGGAAAAGGCTGAGGCTCCCAGCTCTGCCAGGAACCAGGGTCAGCCTGCCTAGAGGATCCATTTTTGCTCCTTCAAACAAACGATCAACCACCCAAGTCTGCCAACTGTTGCTACCATCCCATCAATCCAGCCTCAGCCACACGGACCAGCAGCTAAACAGAGTCCCATGGCAATGCAGGGAGAGAGCACTTGGGCTTCTGCTAGAAGAGGGGGAGACACAAAGCAGCAGCAATCAAAACCACCACCACACACACACACAAGAAAAAAAATCACCTGAATTTAGTGAATCTCTCCTCCTTGCCTGCACAAAACTGCATTTAAATAGCACATATAGAGAGTTTTTGATATGCTGACATACTGTGGAAAGAAACAAAGTAGCAAGAACCATGTTATGGAAAGGAATCCTTGAAACACATGGCACACTAAGCCCAAAGTTTAATGGCAGACACACACAGGTGGTTCTTCTAAAACCTCTCATTTGGTTGTTCCTGTGGTACATCTTTCACCTGGTGCAAACTTAGCTTAATCTTCACCTGTATTTCTAAATAGAAGAAAAAAAGAGAAGAGGGAAACCCTCAATTTTGGGGGGGCATACAGGGAGGAAACATTACCACCCCACCCCCTGGGCCCACAGAGTGGTAGAAGGGGTCAGACCCCTTCGTCATCCACCTCAACAAGTGAGGAACAGGAGCTGCTGATCCATCTGCGGGATCTCAGAGTTCAGGAAGGGTTACGTAATTGTGTTTTTAATCACTTTTCATGAAGTGCTTTAAGTGTTAATAATAGAAGCAGCCAGAGCCTAAATACTGACCATAATGACAGCTCTGCTGTATTATTACAGTGTTTGCACAGCAATCATTCTGCAAGTTAGGTTATTTTGAGATGAGTGGTGTTTAAATCAAGTGTGGTCCCCTGTGTTCTTGTTTCATTTAAAGTCAGACTACACGGCTAAACATTATTCAGAGTCAGCAAGTTTCAGCAAGTCTTATTAACAAACAAACAAAAAAATCCACAATTATAGCTTTTACCAGGCAGAATAAGAAATTTGACAAACTTTGCAAGCTTTTATAATAACAGACATCACAGAATGAGATAACAGTTTATCTTAGTGAAAGCCCAGCCCAAGTAATTTAGTCCAGGTAATACTTGTAAACTTGATCAACCATCTTACCCACTGGCAGAAGGCTTAAACTGGAAGAAGCCTATAGGAAGATACCCAGCCTGCTCTCCTACAAAGCAGCACTTCAACACAAAGTGATTCGAGACAGAAAATAACGAGCCTGTTCTACCTCAATCATTCTCTACAAGCAAAGATAAGACAACTATTACACTTGACATAGAAATATAGAAAATGGCTTCAGCCCTCACTGTGCACCTAATACAGCTCAACATCATTACTTGCCTATTAATATGCACATGAAAATCATCTCTCCTCTTAAAAGATGCTTAGATGAGATTTAACTAGCCCTTGCATAGATACATACTCAACTTTCTAGATTGTGGTCTAAGCATAACTTACCAGGGAACTACTTTGACAGAGATTGTTCTGAACTTCACTAGGTACTTGAAAACAGACAGCAAACATTCAGCATTGTATTCCTTATTTAGAGCTCTTCAAAGGCACATTAATAGACAGCATATACATATAAAGTTATACACTTACACAGGACCTTGAGCTGTTTATAGCAAAATGTTTCTTGGGGTGATTATTGTTTCTGCTCCATCACCAATGGCATTCACTATCAGTTGAGCAACAGGCTGATTTACAAGACAGTCAAAAGTAAAAGGAACAGAGGAGTGTGTTATGAAATGGAAAAGAGAGGAGCAAATCAAAAAGGAGAAAGAACCTTCTCTTTACAGCATTACAGGGGAATGAACATAGCCCACAGCATCATCACATTCAGTCACAGGCTTTATTCCAATTTTAACAGGCAGTAACTGCACTCAGGATAGGAAGAGAAGCAGCAGGATACTTACTGATTTTCACCGCTACAAGAAGCGACCATGACACTAGACCTTGAACAAACAACAAAGAAACAAACATCTCTCCTTGACATCTAAGGATATGCCCACACTGCAGGCATGGGCCATACAACCCAGCAAGGTTTCAAATTAATTAACCTCAGCACTAGAAGTATTTTACCAAAGGCAAGACAAACTATAACCAATAACTTGACCCACAGCAAGCTCAATGCTTCTGTATTAGCATAAAACCAAAAAATCAAACCAGCAAACTTAAAGCCAAACATTTCAAAAAATATTTGTTTAGGAAACAATTATGGTAACTTAATGCACCCCTAGCAACACATCTCTATCTCCTCTCTACCAGGTTATTCATCTTCTAGAGACTGGTCTTAAGCAGGTAATTAAAAAAAAAATCAAAAACTTATCCCACCTTTCAGCAAGCAGGAACCTGAAGAAAGCCAACAAACATTCACCCTCACCTCAGCAGCTCCCACTTGTAGCCTCAGGCTTTTGGGGCAAGCCCAGACCCCTCCTCCCAAATCCAGCAGCACTCATTGCAAACAGCTGAGAGGCAAGAACACCCAAAGCCCTTCAGCTGGGAGCCCATGGCCAGCCCAAGGAAGGAAGACAAATCCCACAGTGTGAAAATGGAATGTGGATGCATCTTAAATACAAGATGACTGATAGTAACAGAGCAGCAAGATAACATTAGTTAAACTAGGAGGAACAAAGCAGTCTGGTGTGATTGGTATCCTCTGGAGAGTTTTTTTAAGAGCAATTCTGTTATTTATTTTATTTTTTAACCTATGCATGTGGGATTGGGTAGTAAGCCGCGTGGGACATTACTACTGAAGTAATAAGGGCAGCTTGTTGAGTGATAGGGAATCTAGCCAGGAAGTTGAGAAGTTTGTGGCTTATGAATATGTGCTAGACCACCTATCCTGTGAAAAAGTCGAAGCTTCCAACTGAACACAATTGCTTTTGGCCATTATCTTTTCTAAAAACTGAACAAGGGAAAGCTATGCTTTGGGCAAATACAGGACACTGAGAAAATTCAACTAATATACACAGAAACATTAAAGCTACCATCTGTCATTTTCAGAAGATACTGTATTAGTTTTCTGGATGCCCAACAGAAACCCTTAGAAGGAATCTGCAGTTCTGAGCAGGTATCGTCATCACTTTCAAAAACTAGGCTTCTTTCAGCTGCTGTAAGCTGGAGGTCCCAAATCCCGAAACACTTAAAAATCTTGATGCATCGTGTGCCGTGGAGCTAGCTGTGCTACAAACATCTAGTCTCACTGAACTCTATGGGCCCACTCAATTAAGACATGTCAAAATCACCAGTAAGAATTCACAGGATCAGGGGCTTGAGCGGCAAGGAGCTCATGAAACAACTCTTATAAAAATTGGCAGAAGATTTTTGCTTGAGTAGCATTCATGGAGGTTTATTGTAAATATATGTAAACATTAAGTAATAAATGTGGTAAAATATCAGATTGTTATATGCTTTAGCTGCTCTGAATGAAAACATTTTACCTAAGATAGCTTCTAAAGTAATCCATGAATATCCATGCTTTGCCATCTGCTTCTGCACTGAATGATCCTTCGAAAGCAGCACCATAAATATTTCCACAGATGAGTGATCTGTTCACATTATATCCACTAAAGCTATCATATGGCAGAGCAAACAAATAACTCGGATGTCACATCACTGCACACAGCAACAATAAGGTGCACTCTGACTGGGGCTTAGCACATTACTAAGAACTGCATCACTGGTTGTCTCTGAGGATCTAACCTGGCTTTTTAGAGACATATTTCCTGACAGCCTGTCACAATGCTACTGGAGATGCACACTGAAGAAAAAATACCTCTAGCATATAGTGCGTTTTTAGAGATGGCGAATCCTCGTCTAGGCTAATTCTCAAAAAGACGTGAACAAAAGATTGAATAGGAAGTAGCAAGAGAGGGTTTTATAAAGGTGGTTTTATAAAAGGAAGTTTTTTAAGGCAGAACGTGAAGAGGGAAATTTTTGTTCACTGGCTATATAATTTGTTTGTACAGGAAAATGATCCCTGGTGCGAGCACATAAACAAACTCCAGCTCCCTGCTCACGTTCCCCAACAAAGGCTCCAGAGCGGAAAAGGTGCTTTCGTTGGGAGGATCCCTTCATGTTGTCGACTGACCAGCCTCAAAGATGGGCATTTGCATGAGGATGGACTTTTTCTCCTATGTTTCTTCTTGAGAATATCCCCTACTGCTAGTAGGGCTCGAGAATTAGGAAACAGACCTTGCAGTGTTACGTGATGCAGCGTTATGTTTAATTCTGCCCTAGGGTTGTCTGATACATTGAGGACACCATTCACTGACCAGCAAACAGGGAAGGGGAGGCCCAGAGGTAGAAGGAGTGATATTCATCCAGTGGCAGAGAGCACTGTGAGATCTACAGATTCCAAAAAAAAGATGAAGACACCCAGATGTTGCTGCTCTTCGCAGTTGCCATGCAACGACGCTTCCCCCAACGCTCCGCGTTCCTAATCTCTTTAGCCGCTAACTCTAAAACAAGCACAATTAATTCCCCAGCAAACAGGACGGACATCACCTAGTCTTGTGGCTACATAAGTCCTTTATCTGCAGATACATAAATAGGAAACAGATAAGGTGCCAATGCACAGAGCTGCACAGTTCTGTGGTTTTGTAAAACTACTGTAAGTTATTGTGTGCACTACGAGCTGTGTTTCAGAGCAGCTTCTGTGCAGCAATGCCTAACAGATATTTCTTATGCTCCTTGCCAGTCCTCTGGTGGTCTGGCAGCCTCTTACCCTAGAAACCTACACTGAGATGACTGGGCTGCATTTCAGCTAAACAGGCCTTAGGACATGTTGGGTATTTAGAGTTTTCTCACACTGCCCTCTAACAATATGTATATGAATACTGACTGTATTTTTCTTCCCATCTTCTCCGTTGTGTTTATTAAAGAAATAACTTATGGAGTGTATATTTAAAAAAAACATATCATTGCTGGCATGCTAAACCAGATCATCTCTATTACCAGGAAAATGGAAAGTGAACAGCAGTTCTTTGCTTCTAATCAATATTTGTATATCAGGTATTTACTGAAAAGTAGCAAACATTCAAAAATCTTTTGCTGTGAAGTGGCTCTTATAGCAGTAGGCACAGACTCACACCGCTAACATCTCTGAACAGTTTCTGGACTAGAGTACAGGTAGAGCCGGTGAGTCACCACTTGGAATCACCCTGGAGGATGGAGGTGTTCCCAGGGCTTCCAACTCAGTGGTGAAGCTTTTATTGTGATGACTACAGATTGTACAACCGACACGCCAGTTTTGCACAATAACTTATTTCACAATACAGAAAGAAATACATGAAAGAGGAAAAAGCTGTTCTAATTCATTTCCTGCAAATTCAAGCTCAAGGGAGCGGCATGTATTTGCATATAAACTGGGTAGGAACAATAACCATGACATTTAGTATTTCAGTAATTATGGCTTTCTGATATTTTTAAAGGTGTTCTTACACAATAAATACTTCAGTTGAGCACATAATATATAGAGATGCAAACATTTACAAATGGTGATAATTTCCTATCCATCTGCTGTAGAAAATATTACATTGGAAAGGGCAGATGTACTTGACTCTGTGTTATTAAAATCCTTCTTTTTCAGACGCACTGTGACTGCTGCCTCTCACTACTCCTCACACACGAATTGCTATTCCTGCCTTCAGCGCACTGCTGGGGGTCACCACAACCCTCCAGTGTCATCAGATTCCCCAGCCTGGACTGCCCCTTCTTGATACTTAGTCTTGATTGTGACTTTCACAATGTGGTGAAAACAGACAAGAACCAAACTAGGTGTCCCATGGCCAAGTCTTCACAAGAAAACAATATCTTGGCTATAAATGCTATAAAAGCTATAAACACTAAACAGATAAAGTGCCAGTTTTCCGAAGATCTCAGATCTGCATGGTTAGGCAATGCAGTGTTACTGCCAGCAGTTCTGGTGGGGAAGGATAAGAGCACGGCTGACTAGTTCCTCCCAGAAGATATCAGTAACTGGGTGGTTAAATACCGAATCACGCATCGTTTGGGGGATTTTAGGGAGGAGGCTGATGGAAAGCAAGTTTGCCCGAGTGTGGAGTGTTAGAAGAATTCTAGCAGCATGATGGGGAGTAACAGTGGGTCTGTGCTGTCCGTTAAATACATCTTACCCTTAGTTTCATGGCACAAATATGTACTTGTTCAAATTACACTTTCATGAGTTCATCAGGTTTTTAGGATTTGAGACTCTCTATGCACTCTTACTCTTAGAAAGTTTCACAGGAAAGTCCCACACTGCCTGCATAAAAAGATTTGTGCCGCTATGCTCTGAAGCCAACTGTGGTTTCAAAGTCAGGAAGGATTACATGAGGCTTTAACTTGCCGTAACAACAAGCACTGATGCCCTGATTTCCCACTTACTTCCTTTCTAAGGAAGCACAAGCCGCAAAAGAATTTTCTTTGTTAAACAAACTAATATAGAAATCACCCAAACCGTGATTTTTAACATCTGATTGTGTCATTAAATTATTGTTAGTCCAGTCCTCTTTACATTTTACCCTCTTCTGATTTTCTCATTTTGGCGAGATGGTAAGGGAGAAGGGCAGCCAAACCTGGATGCTATTGTAGCCAGAGGAGCATTTAAAGTACTGCTCTGCACCTGCGAAACAGGTTTAATTTGTGCCACTTCCAACTGTTTCAGTGTAAACAGGCTTCCTGATGGACCACAGTTCCTCACTGTGAACTATCATCCCCCTCAAACACAATCCACTCTCTTTATGCTAGGGCTTAAAATGCAGGTATCATAACTTAAAACAATGAAGCTTTTATGATTAAAGATGCTTCAGCTGCTTTTAATGCCTAGTTATAGAAACTATAACAAGCCCTCACATTAAAATTTAAATAGGGTTAAGAGACGAAACTCCCTGTGAAGTAGTTATCATAGGCCTGAGTGACCCCGAGACGGTGCAGAGCTCAGCCCAGAGGCAGGGCAGCCCCTGCCTCCTCCAGCCCGAGGCGGCCGAGCAGCGGTTTAGCCAGCGGCACACGCTGGACGAGGGCGCACGCTGCCCTGCCCCGCGTGCTGGAGGCGGCCTGCAATGCGCCCGGGAGCACCGAAGGCTCCTGGACGAGGGCGCACGCTGCCCTGCCTGCGTGCTGGAGGCGGCCTGCGATGCGCCGGGAGCACCGAAGGCTCCTGGACGAGGGCGCACGCTGCCCTGCCTGCGTGCTGGAGGCGGCCTGCGATGCGCTGGGAGCACCGAAGCCTCGCGGCGGCGGCCGCGGGATGCTGCTCCCGCCGCGCTGTGTCCGGCCGCGCGCTCCCTGCCGGCTCAGCCCTGCTGTACAGCCCGGCGCGCACTGCACCCCCTCTGTGTCCCGTAAAATAGGTGATTTACCCACTGCATATCTATTCCAAAGCAGATATCACCATAAAAATACCTGCAAATATGCACATGAACTGAGAGATGATCACTTTGTTTTATTTGATTTATGTAATTCCCTTATCCCATGCACATCACGCCGGTAATAACTTCGGAGAGTGTGTTTCATACTAAGCAGTGTTTGTCAAAAAGCAGATTTTAAATCTGTAATTAGTACATTTGTTACCACAATAGACCTATATTCTGCTCATTGATTCAAGAATCAGGGTCTTATTTGACCAGCAAGCGATAGTGAAGGAGGCTCAGCTTTCAGATATGCGCATTGCCTCAGAATGAAAAAAAAAAAAAAAAAAAAAGGTAAAATAACTGAACTAATTTCACGTAGGTGGCACATGAAAGAGGAACCTCAATTCATCTCATAAATTATTCATAGAGAATTATGCACTTGACTCATATAGAGATAAAGTAGGGGCTGCTTTATATCATAAAATCTATTCAGACTTAAAATCTGTGCTAATACAAAGTAGTGCATGGTTGTAGCTGGAGTTGTGCTTTTAAATCATCTCCGTGAAATCTGGGTTTGACTGAAGACACTTACAAAGCATGTACTCCACTTCTGGATACTAGTCACGTGGAAAGTGTGAAAGTGAAATACGGAATTCAAGAGAAAACAGAGGCCACTCGGCTCTAACTCAGTCACAAGTTCACTCATTCTTTTTTGGGTGTGAAGCAAATAAGAGAAGCCCAATATACTCTAAGGGATTCCTTGAGATTTTGTTACAGCTTTCTCTGCACGTATCACAGCAGACTTGTCAAGCTGTTTGAATTTCTTCTAATACATACCAGTTTGAACTCCTAAAATCTTTTTTCTTTGCTAAACTGTGGAAAGACAAAGCCCTGCTCCTGCTGATACTTTAATCTTTTTAACACTGGTACTTGTGTGAACATTCCCATTGATTTAGTACAATAGTTGAATAAAATTCCACATATGCCCACAAATTAGCAGTCTTAGAAATATAGAAAGGAACCTCTTAGTTCCTCAAGGCTAGTCTTCCAGCACTGAAACACGACTGGATGTAAATGTCCAACAGATACAGAACTCTATATTTAAAACAGTTCATTTGATAATAGAAGGCTCTTCCAGAATCTCATTGCTACAACATTTAGCAATAGTGTCCTAACTTCAGTGCTAAACTTGCTCACGTTTATGCCCTTTAGTTCGCCCCAGCATGTTAGGACTGGGGGGGAGGCCACCTTGAAGATACTGTGAGTTTGCCAACACCTCCCTTTCCTGTCTGCGATCCAAGTCCTTACAACACATTCTACTAAACACTGCTGGATCTCAGTCAGTTTGCTGATTCAACAAACATAACTGTGCCAAATGAGAGAACTGAAGTACACAACGCATCTAGAAATTGTATCCCGTACCAACAAGAACTAGAAAGCTGTACATCTGCCTGTTACCTCTGTACCACAAGCACTAACTAGTTTCCATAGTGACCTCATATATCAGCGCACGCTGTCTCCAGGCAAACGGGACAGCGAGGGATCTGGAGGGTCCTGTCCTTCCTCTGACACTGCCAGCACTAACTCCCACTCTTACAAGGGCAGGACTGTGTTCAGTTTCCTTCCATGAAGCTCCTGGCTCATGGTCACAGCAGTCTGAAATCAAACAAAATAACAATTTCATGCTTTAACATCCTTCTCTGCAGTAAGCATGAAAGTCGATGTAATGCTGCCCTGCATGTTACGGACTCCGCAGAACTCCGTTCGGTTCAGTTTTCTAAAGCAGCCGTATCTCACCATGGAAGCTCTAACTTCTGCCACGGGACATGGTGCAATTTGCTTTTTTTTTAATTTTTAGCAGCTCTTTTCTATTGTTGCGAGATTAAAGCCAGTATGAACATAACCATTTCTAGTCAGACTTCACTCCAGTAATAGGGAAGATCGGCACTGAGGAGAAAAGAGAGTCGGGTTCCCAACAGAGTCGCGCAGGACCTGAGCCACCCTGCTCCTCCTGAAAGCAACCGGGCTTCGCTAGTGGGCACGCAGAGAGCTGTCGTCACAAAGCTCAAACAGAAAATAAATGTAGAACAATCTGAGAAAATCCTGAAAAATAAGCATTTACCCTCTAGTTAAATCATTCTGGTGAAAGATTTTTATTAAATCTAGTTTTTAAACTTGCTGCCACTTAGTGAATCAGTCGGTCTTCCCTGAAGTGTGTGTTGGCTGATAGCAGTATCTCAGCCAAGCTCACGCATCCGCAGACTTACATGGCTAAAAAGAAGGATTTTTGGGGAAGGGACAGCAAGCCCATTGAAATACAACACGTTGAAATACAACATGTCTAAATTTAAGCTTAAGCATATTTGTAATATTTTGAAGACATTCACAAACTTAATTTATCATCGAAGGAAAGATCTGAATATCCTTTTGAGAAATACATCGAATTGCTATAAAGTTTTACTTAGAAATAAATTAAGAATGCCAAGCAAAGTCTTTTTCTTTTCTTGCCCTGAAACCAAAATTTCTATTTGGGTGAAAAAAACAGAGGTTAGCAAGCATTTATTACTTAAAGGAAGGAAAATGATTTTTGCTGTTGCAAGGAGGACTGGATATTTATATCTGGAAAATAGCTATTGCAGCTACTTTCTAAAATGCTTCATAATTACACAGCAGCACTGCACACTGCAGAGTTGTTTCCATGCTAAACATCAATTTGGACACGCTTAAATTTTACAGGAGTGAAAACAAGTACACATTTTTCTCTAGAGGACTGTGTTGTGGGAACATCCATGTATAAATCAAACATACAAATTCATATTCTGAGTACCTTCCAGAAACTAGTCCAGCATCCAAGGTTTGAAGGGTATCATGTATTAATTACAGCTTTGTATTTACATAGAGAATAGCAGACTCTCTTGCACTCAAATTTTCATTGAGCAAAAGCTTCTGAAAACATCAAACCCCAACTACAAGTATTGCTTCACCTGGAGACAGAAAGGCAAAAAAAACATCCATAGGTAATCTGCATTCCTTCAGATGCTGGGTTGCCTGGGACCTGTTCATGATGCTTACACAATTATTATTCCCTTTAAGGATGAATAGAATAACAGTGCAAAAGTAATTCACAAAACACAAACTCAGCAACTTTGGAGTCTTTGGAAGACCTTCCTACCACCGCTCTGGGGAAAACACAGACAACTAGACACTAAGTGAAATAGCGAGGTCTTCATATTTTTGCTAAGTGAGGATATTTTCTTCATGTTTTTATAGCCCCCTTGTTGAGAACAGAAGCATTAAAAATGCTCCAAAAAATCTCCTATGGAGATGGATCTGCCCAAAAATGTCCCCTCAGACAGTGTGCACCTCGGGTCAAGCTGCAAAGCACGGGAGGTGCTTAGCACATACTTTATTGTATTGGTCAAGATACCTGTCATTTCAATTTTATTGTATTGGTCAAGATACCTGTCATTTCAATATTGATTCTTACAGTCTTCCTCCCCACAACTCCAGAAGAGACAGAAATTTTTCAATATTTGGGTCAGTGTGATGCAGGACTGGTACAGAAATGAGAGCTGACCACAATAACTAGCTGTGGACCACTGTCCCATGCCAACGACCTGAGGCAACACCTCTGCCTTTCACTGGCACGGACTGCTCTGATTAAGACTGTGACAAGAAAGCTCCATGGCTCAGGAATAGAAACACGGAGCACACAGATAAATTCCAGATAGACTTTTTTATATCCTTCCTCAACCTTTAGGCCTAACTTACTTCAGGAGCCAATTTTCTTGCAGTTTTAGTGAGTGTGGAATGTGACCCTTTCCACAATCCTTGCTGTCAAACATCAGTAATGGGGCTGTTAGAAAAAGTGTTTGATCAGTTGTCCAGACCCTTCACATTTGTTGTAAAGCTTTGGAAGGCAATTACAGAATAAACTAATAAAACAGCGTCATTAACTATATGCTGATGAAAGACTAAAAGGTATTTGCTATTGTAAATACAATGCAGCATCTGAAAGCTTATTTCTCTGAGTGACTGTCAAAAACCCATTAACTGTAATGTGTGCAGCAGAAATTTCACATTCATGCTCCTCACAGCATTAGGGGCCAGGAAACAGTCTCCTCGGTTCAGTGACCTATTAGCCATGCTATCTGATTATAAGCAAACAACACTTGCTCTGTTTCATTAAAACTCAGCTAAAAACACATTTAAGATTTCTTTACCCTTTTACCTTTTTAAGGAAAACACAAACAATATACTGTAGCACAGTTAGTTATTTATCACTTTAAAATGGCAGGATATTATGAGTAATCCAAGTTGAATTGCAACAAAATCTGTTAACTGTATATGCAAGAAAACAGCACTTCAGAATTAAAACTGTGAAACAATGTAGTTTTTGAAGCGCTTTAACAGTTGAGGTAAAAAATATTAAGGACAGAGTTTTCATACAGAGCAATACAGAAAGATACAGATAGGTACCTTGTAAATTTAAAAAGTCATCAAGCATAAACCCACCTTGCGTTTCTGTTCGTATGGATGTTTTGCTGGGTTTAGAGAGCACAAGCTTATCAGAAACACCGAACTATGGACACTTCCTCAAAATTTTGTTTTTAGATATTGATATATGAGTGCCCATCTCCTCCACCCTCCATACCTTCCCTTTCTCCAGGTCCACATAGCGTAGGCCAGTTTAACACCCGTGTTCTTCAAGGTTTTGCTGATAGGGCAGATGGTCCCTCATTTTGGTTGTTCCTGTTTGTAACAGATAAGTCCTGCTTCAAGGCTCCTTGTGGCATCTTAGTGGTCTGTTTACATTCTCCTGTCTTCCTGGCATTTGGTTTCAGGTTCCTGAGACCCCACGCAGGCCGCGGGCTTAAGTCTTGGTTCTTACACCGTGTTACTGCACTTCTGCCACCGGGACGACAGCTCTGCCTATTGCTATGACTGGTGAAGAAATACAAGCTCAGATGTTGCCGAGTGCTTTAAAGTAGTTCACTAGAAAATAGACACAATTAACAAAAAAACCCGTTGTTTTCTGCAATGGAGTATTAGAGAAAAAATAAATCTAACCAAATACAGAAAAGAGCAACATTTTGACAATGAAGGCAAATAGATTTGGTAGATACAGCAGAAGAACGGACTGACAATGCAGTGAAGTCAGAAATGAGAAATATGTAATTTCTGACAGGTACATGGGCACTACCAAAATGGAATTCCTCTCAATTTTCCCATAAGGGAAGAAAAAGTATCTATAAAGAAAAGTTAGCCAGGCAAAACAACAGAAAAATAGTTTGTTTTAATGATGCTATTTAACACTTTCTATAACGAAATTTCAAAGCACTTTGTAGAGACAGATCAGCACTATCATCTCCATTTTATAGAATTTATAGAAAAAAAGTACCAAGGAAACTGCCAACAGTAAGGAACAGATTGTGAAACCAGCAGGCAAATAGATATAGAGAGGAGACAGAGAGTGCATATGTAAGCCATACTAGGCAGTCCACGTGGCTGCTATTTTTTTACTATCCCATGTACATATAATGAACACACTTAGAACAGAAAGTTAGCCATGCAAACCTGTGTCCGCTTCTTTCTTTGCACCAAATGATATTCCTTTATTCTATAAATCAGATTTAAATTAGTGCTGAAATGTCATTCTATGTTTCTCTGGCCTATTTTATGAAATACTTTGGCAAATTCTGCATCAGACTGCAATTTTGCCCGTTTGGATTGAATGTAACTGTCAGACACATAGGCCATTTCACTAGTGCCTCCCTCAGTATGTAACACCATTTCCAATGCCCAGAGAGCTGTCAAGTGCACAAAAGATGTATTTTCAGTTCATCAAAGTTGCTATCATCACTTCTGCTTTCTGCTTATTATGCAAACCTAACAGCACTCCGTATTTTCGTACAGTTGATAATTGCTAATTATGGAAGGAAAAATTATCTGATTGTCAACTATGGAATCAAATGAATTGAAAGCATTCCATAGAGCATTTAACAAACGTGTAGAAAAAATATGAACCAAAAATAACAATGAACATACTCTTTGCACCGAAAGATCATTGGCAGAAGTAAATCACATAAAATTCAGATCCTTATTGCTTAATCATCTCACATTTCATTAGATATAGTTGCCAATAGTCTTGTGCAATGTGATTTTTTTATATATAAAAAAAAAAGAGAAAAAAGATTTCTTAGGCTGGAAATGGTTCCCGTAAGATGCAATGTTGGAATGCAAATATTAATTTCAGAATTAATTCATAACAGAGGGCTTGGCCAACCTGAGCTAATCACACCCCTGGGGTCCTCTAATCCTCCAAAGCTGATTATCTCATGATTGTCACATCCCCAGGGAGCTCCCTTTGTCATTAGCAAATTCAAACTGCAGTTAGAAAAAAAAATGAAAAAGAAAAAATCTTGTTCTGGTGCTAAGGTTGACCAGTGAATAGCGGTTCCAGCTCTAATCCTTGGCTGGCTGACAGAAGGAAACGCACTTTGGTGTCTCATTGCCCCTTCAACAGCTATTAGGATTCAGGTCAAACAAACTGCTGACATGTCAGGTGGCAGGATTATATACTGATAAGAGAGCTTTCTCTCTCCAAAGCTAAACCAAGTTACAGAAATAGTAAACACATACCATTCTTTTAAATCCTTGATTGAGTTCATCTGTTTTGATGGCAAATTGGCATTGTCATGAAGGAGTATGTGCAAAATAAATTGCAAATACGCTGTACAACACGTTTCACCATGTCATCTTCAAAATGTGGCTTCTACTCAGAGTGCAGAAGCTTCAGGAGGAGCCCAGAAGTTCACAGCATGCATGCGAAATCACCGTTAGGGAACAGGTGACATCCTTCTCCAGCAGACAGTTGTTGAAGCTATTTATTAGATTACACTAAGATAGAATTAAAATCAAGGTTTAAACTTACAGATGACCCGTGCCTGGAACAATTGCACATGCAAGCTCCATGAAACACAGTTTGCACATGTGCTGACATTGCTTTGAAACCTTCCATGCAAGAATTTTATTTTATTGAATATGAGTTTTGTGTGCTGTGAACTTGTGTTGTACACACACTATAAAATTTGCATTTCTGTCAAGCTGGAAATTTGTGTGGGAAAGCTCACAATAAGTACATGCTCTGAATTATTCATTGCACTTGCTGATGAATTTGCATTGTTTGTTACCAGCATTAACAACCTGCTGGAATTTGCATGATACATGAGCTGTCTAATAACCGTATTTAAATGTACAGTAGGGGTTTTTCACTTTCAAGCACTAAGTGACTGTCATCTAAACTGGTTACATTTCTAATAATGATTCCGTATTTGTAAGATTTTGTGGCTTTTTCTTTTTTTAAGCAAAGAAAATTTTCATGTCAGCAGACGTGTGCATGTGCATCTATGGGATGTGCAAGAATGTAAAATCTATTAATCTTTGCAGCTGGTATATGAGAAAACTGCTGGTAATTGTTTGATATTCTTAGAAGTGCTAATATGACATAGTCCATCATTTATTTTCAAACATACATTAAAAGTTTTACCCAGCTGTAGATTCTGTATGGTCCCATCTATATTACAAAATGAATATTGTCTCACTGGAATTCATATTGATCCTCTGAAGGATCAATTTTGTGGGATCCAACAGTCCATCTCCATGAAAACTTCACAAAAGCAATATAATGTCTGCCTTGTGAAACGTGCAACATGTGATTTGGGATGTACATAGCCCAGCTCATAATGCTGCAGTGACAGAAAGAAATGTGAGATCTGCTGTAAAATCTGAATCATGTGCATGGCTGGCAACCAATTTTGTATGCAACATGAAACTTATGCTACTAAATTTGTATTCTTTGTTGAATGGGCAGTGAAATTTTTATCATCCAGGTTAATATTTATTACACTTCACATACAACAAGTCTGTTATCTATCTATTATGAAGTTTGTACGGCATGCACACCGCTATTCATGTGAAGATTTGCATTTCCCTCAGGTGTGTTGTAGAAAGTGTGGTAAATGCTTTAAATTATAAACGCATGCTGAGAAATCTGAACTATACCATGAGAAACCTGCACTGAGTTTACTGTGAGGCCAGTCCTTCCCTCTCCCACAAGATATTTTCAATATGTGTATTGCAGGCAGTTTTCACTGTACAAAGGAGATAGGTTTCCCTCAGCAAAGGAAGGTAGCACTGTATAAAGAGCATATGCTCTGTCCACAAACTCACAGACACCGATGTACACACAGACAATAATATTTTGCAGATATTATAGACTATCAAAATCCTAACTGCCTATAACATTTACAAGATTTTTGCCAAAATCTTTGCGTGATTCAGCATGTAAGTCTGCAGGGATATACAGGTGCACAAAAAAGATTTCATCTACATTTCTGTGAGCAATATTTTATGGGCCTGATAATCTAGTCCGCGATGACAGATTTATAAATTGACCTCATTCTGGAAATCCATACTATCTGCACGCACTGCGGAAATTATCATGTCAAACACAGTACTGCCAGTACTCAAAATTTACAGCTCTTAATACACATGGTGTTTTCACACAGCCCAAGGTCCCTATAGCAAATACTCATGAAAGACTTTAAACTCATTTGAATAAATTACTTATGTTAGAAGAATAGAAATGTAAACCGTTATGCACAAGGACCAAATAAAAACAATCAGCTACTACTACAGAAACATAGTGTATTTTTAAATTCCTTAACAGTAATAGTAAAGAGTCTTTATTGGAAGTGACTGAGGAATCTGAACCAATAGAGCCATTGGGCTAAAATACATATTTCAGACAAGTTCTCTAGCTATTCAAAACAACTTAGGAGCTGCTTTCCCACCCAATTTCTAGGCCAAGATAAGGTAAAAAGTAGGAAAAAAATGTATTTCTAAAATTATGTAAGAAACCCAGATCAGAGCATAAAAGAAATAAAATAACTCATGCTTTACTTATTTAAAGTAAAAAAAAGCCAAAAGCCATTTGTTAATTTAATTTTAAAGGGTTACACATGCTTCAAGCAAACTGCTTGCTTTAACAGAGGGTGCAGATTCTCTTTCTCTTTGGTTTTAGGTAATACTAGGCGATACATTAAGAAAATCCCAGAGGAATGAGGAAAAAGTGTCATATCACGGCCAAAACAATTGAGCTGAAAAAAATCTAAATTTACAAATACACTGGTAAACCCAAATCTGCTGTGTACATGCCGCTGTTTTTACTCTGCTTCACCTTTTATTGCAAATAGTCCTTATTTTCCAGATTGCTTTAGAATCTAAATCTTTAAACTCCTTTGGCAATTAAAGCTTATAAATCACTTAAGAACTTTTCAAAATGTTATGATGCAGGCTTAGTTCTTTAGGGTATCAGTACATAGAATAGTTGTGTGTACATATCTTCTTCAATACATTACCAACAAAATTATCTTACGAATTATGACTGAACTTTTTTCAGTGTTAACTATAGAGTAGAAGAGAGAAACAGAATATAAAGAAACAAGCAAAAAATTAAAACTCTTATTTCTTTTGGAAGCTACCAATACATAAAGCAATATTTTAGCTTGGGGAGAGGAAGGACTTTTAATAAACATGACACATTTAGTTGAAACATCATTTTTGTGCACCTCTTTTTGAAAAGGGTTGTTCAGCATCATTTCTGTACCGACAGTCACTTATTTTGTATCCCAGATAACTGACTGGGAATTTTTTCCAACTATTCCCATGGGAACCTGAAGAGATGGCTATAAGGCTCAACTATGACATGTCACCTTTTCTCACAGCCTGCCTCACGAAAGGAAGTCTTGTGACAAAACTGAAACATGTCAAACGTGTAGCAGAGTTAAATGATAATCAAGTGGCAAAAGAACCTTCTAAGCCTGGGAATATATTAGTCACTTTTATTTATATTTATTAGGGTAAAACAAAGGTCTGACCAAGAAACATTGTGTAAGACACAGCTAAAGGAAGACACATGCTTTTTGCCAAGAAAAGAAAGGAAGACCTTGATAGCTTATACTGTATATCCTATAGACAGTTATGTGCACTCTATTGACTTCTATAATATTTGAAAGTACATTCAGAATAATATTCTATTTCCACACTAGTAATGTCAGTGGGAGTCCTAGTAGTACACTATTTAGGCATATTGAGAAAATAATAGGATTTACAATAGCCGGCAATTTGTTTTCTACTGCCACAACGTAGGCTTTTGTTACAGTCTTTGTAGGTGTTAGAAATTTCCGGCTATTCTCTTCATCTTTTTCCACAGAAATATTTCTTCAGTGTGAATAACTTTAGTATGAAATGAAGTGGGTTTGCCGCAATATTTTTTTATTATTAGACCTAATATAAATAGCACAAATGTTCACATTCTTACATTCTCTAGTTCTGTTTGTGGTCCTGGTAGATGATCTTATCAATGGTAACAGCAAGCTATTTCAGAAAGGAGTGACTACTACCAAATATTGTAGCAAGTAAAGTGTTCTTTTAGAAAATAAATTAGAAAAATACAAGCTTTTGTAAAGCTATCTGCACTAGAACCTTTGTTCTGGGAAGCATGTTCATGCAGGCAGGGAAAAGAGTCACGGAAGGAGCTTGGATGCAGCAGGACCAACCAAGCAACAGATACATCTGAAGCACCGCCAGGCACAGAGCAGTTAGCCACACCACTGGCAAAACTGAATGAATAAAATATTGCCAGCAATGAACGCACTAATGACACCTAACAAAATGTGATATACTAAAAACCCAGCAGAAATTGTCAACCAGTAAAAAGTGTTCACCAAACACAGTACAACATCCCTGAGAAGGAGAGCCAAGAGCTCTCCTGTTAGTCTAGTGTTTTTTCGTGTGCTGCAAACAAATGTATTTTCCTGTTGTTCTCAGATTAGCACATCATTCCATATTTATTCCCTATTAGCCTAAATGTTAAGCTTGCTTTAGATATTACCAATTGCAGTGTAAACACCATCAGATCTAAAAAAAAAATGTTATATGATACTATACACATGCATAATAGAAAACCTCTATATGCTACAGATTAAAAAGTCAAGGTTCAATTATGAAATACAGACAAGTTTTTTAAAGCTGTTTGAATGATGTGTTGTACATTGAATTAACTTGGATTAGTCAGGGAGCAGAAAAATTAAAACATAATAAATTACCAAAATAAAAATAATTGATTTTTTACTCAAGACTTTCTAAACTTAGACAGTAATGTCTCAGTGCTGCATAAATATCTTACTTACATATAGCTATTTGCTTAGAGATTTGTCTCACCTGTTACATAGAATTTTTTTTAACTTACCTAGAAGAATGTTGGTTAATATTTATTCAGACACTTTTGACCCTGTTCCTCCATCTCCCTCATGCAGTTTCTCCAAACTGCCACCTCCTGCATTGTTCCAGGCCTGTAAGAAGATCCCAAATAACACAAAGAAAGTGAACAACTAAGCTGCAACCTTGTTACTTTATCTCATCCAGTAACCATCTTGCAAATATGGAATAGTGAGGGTTGGCCTTTCTTCCTTAAATAATTCCCAGCTGTTGCAGAGCAACCATCAGGTCCTCACCTCTTCCAGATGATTTGGGGGATCCTTGTCTTTTATATGTAAGTTAGAAGTGGGAGCTGGAAATGGTACTTTCATTGTGATTTAAATGGAGAATTGTAGTCCTAAGCTTCTTTTCCTAGTATACAGAGTACTCCACATTGTTTTGCTGACAGATGAGGTTACTCAGAATATAAGTATGTGTGTGGATATATACATATATAAATGTCCCCTCCCACCAGCCATCATCTTCACACTAGTTCTTCTCAATATATCCATGAGATAGCAGAGTTACTCTCTCACAAGGAACAAGGTTGCTGAGTATTTGATGGCACATATCCAACCTGATGCAGCACTGACTGGCTTCTGACAAGGACTCAGTCTATTCTGTAAGTGCCTAAGCAGGTTCCAAGACATTCGCTTGGAAGGTCAGCACGGGGCTTCCAGTTGCCAGGAAAATGCCATAGTCCCTAGAGCATTTTCCTCTCGTGACAAGGTTAAGATTTGAGGCCACAGGCTGGTGCCCCCAAAATAGGATACCAGCCTATATTTAGAGCTGGGTTACCACAAATTGCTCTCAGATGGGTTTGGGGTTAGCCTTGCTTCTTGTAAGCGGTGCATCTTTAGACTATTGGAGTCTTCAAACTTCAATAAAGAAGTTTTAGGACTCTCAGAGGTTTTAGTTTAAACTAGGCAGGGAGACTATTCTGCACAGAACAGGCTACACTTTTTAGGTTAGTTCTGTGGGACTGTGGGCCCAGTAGCCAGTCTGTGGTGCAGATCTGGCTGGAATCAAAACCCACAGCTCCCACATGGCCTGGAGGCCACAGGGGCGGGTTACGATGTGTCCTTATCATCTTCCAAGGGATGCCGACCCTAGGGCCCGAAACCTGTGGATGAGTTTAGCTCCAGAAGCGGCTGGAGGATTTGACTTGAGATGGGTGGTAATTACTGCTTGCGGCAGCTGTAGCCAAAGCACATGTTTTGATTGATCTGCTGCTATCGGCAAGTCCAGTTCTTGAATAGGCAACCTGGGTAGGCTAAGGCTGAACTGGCAGCTTTGTCTTCAGCTTCACGTTCAGCTGCAGAACATAAGCAGCTGGGCTTAGGGCAGAAGTCACAAGGAGATGCTCGGTTGGCAAGAGGCTGAACCCTATATGGTCATTTGGGTAGAACTACCTTCTGCATATGGGAGAGGACACTAAGTAAAATTGGGATGAGGTTTTAGTTCAAGCCAAGATGATTCACTGCACTAAGTTTGTTATAAAGCTACAAATAAGTAAACTTCAATAAGGGCCACTTCAGACATGAAGCTGCAGTGTATGTGCAGATCCATGCATGCATGGGCAGGAGCTCTGATGATCTGGAATAAATATACTCAACCTGGAAAAATAAGGCAGAATCATTATGAGACTTCACAGTTTCATTGGGTCTGAACCTGGCAGAACTTACTCAATGCTTGGATCCACAGATCTACTCTTAAACTCATAGTAATCAAACTCCATACCCTGACCAAAAGACATGTGCAGATGGTGCCCGACTCCCAGAAGCGCATTCCACCCTGTGACCCACCATTTAAGCTGCCAGGCAGTTCTTCCTGCTCGGTAGGGCTGGGCTGGGCAAGGCAGCAGGCAGCTGAGGTCAAGAAGGCCTGTCCCGAGGCTGCCCTGGCAGGGGATGCAGCCGTCTGCCCAGGGCTGCTCCACAGCCACCCGGCTGGGATGGGCCTGGCCGTACCCGCTGCCGACTGGGGCTAGGGCACTGACATTTCTAGGTTCTTTATGCTGAAATTGAAGATATTAACACATTTAGAAAAATATAATAATTAGAGGTTAATGTGCTATATTTTTTTCTACCAAATTATCAATTAATGTAGCTGGAAGTAAATATTTTACAGATCTATAATCAAGTTCAAATAGAAAATGGAGCTTCTGTTAGAGCCTCTTACTACTAGTGTATTAAATTATCCTGATGTATCTTCAGTTGATTATATCAAGTACTCTTCCAGAATCTGAGAAAGCAGTAATAAATTAAAAGATAAATAAGTATTGATCACTTTTATTTTTAACTTACCTTCCTCTAGATTTTGATATGGATATAGGAAACTGTTGCTGAGAAACAGTGTGTAGAGGCAGTAATTTTGAACAAATACTTGACATTTACATGATATCAGAACTGTATTTCTGCTTCTGTCATCTCAGAGATGCTCTGTTACCAGGAAATGAGGCACTGCAGCTACTCTTTACAGGCACACGTGAACGCCTGCACGAAAGCAGGTTTGCTCCCTTGCGTTAGTACTGCTGACTGGACTTGCTTTTTCCCCCCTGTTGCAGATGCTCTCGGGCAGGTCCTGAGGAGGCAGAGGAGGAACATTTCACCTACCATTGGCAGCCACGTCATGGCACCAGACCTTCTGCCTCATCTACGATAAGGATCCTCTTAAGTACTGAGGATATTATGCCTAAAAAATAAAAAAGAAAGGAAGTGGTTTTTACCTTCTTTCCTCCTCTTCACCTTCTGACACCTACCTAACAAGTGAGTGTAAAATACAGCACATTTGTTTTTCCCTCCTATGAGAAGCACTGGATACAGAGGGAGAAGAGCTGCAGGGTTTGTCTGACGCATTTTAACAGAACAAACAGTGTTTATCAACACACGTGCGAGACAGAGCAGTCTTTTTGCACACTTTCATGAGCCCAACAAAACAGGGGCAAGGATTGCATTTGGCAGTGTTTAAAGACCTGGAAGTCAGAAATGTCATTGCCAACACTTTTTGCGAAGTATGAATACAAAAAAGTCCTGAAAATTCTGGCTATTGGCAAACAACCAAGTTGGTAATATTATCCTATACAAAGAAATGCTGCTCTAATCAGCAATTTGCTAGATGCTAAATGTTTTTGGTTTCAAATGTATTTTATCTATGCAAAATTACTACTGACAGTAGGTTTTCTTTAATATAAAAAATTACTAGGATAGATAATAATTGCTACGATACCTAACAAGTAACATTCATATCGAGTACAGTAATTCTAATACTTATAGCATTCCTTATTAATTTGTGGCATAATAAATTCAGTCATTTCCTAGCATATAAGAGTGTTTTATTGGCTATTAGAAAACTCCGTTTCCGCTCCCAAATAGGTCCCTGCAGTGTTGTCTCCCAATTATAGAAATACCCCTGAATGCATTTTAGGCAGTCTCAGAACAAACTACACAAGCATAAACCTGCAGAGGAGGCTAGGGTCTCTCAAAACTGGCCTTTAAAAGGGATCATCTTTTCCACTCTGTTTCCTTAGTAAATTTGCCCTGGAAATACAATCACGGATTTAACCTCCATAGAAGTGCCCCCATAGCTAGGGGGAAAACATCTTTATGGCCTACTTATCTCAACGTGTCCATATATTAAATGTTTTAAGGAAGGAGAGAGAGTTAGTGAGATGCAGGTCCCTATGGCCATGCAGCTTCATAATATTTTTGCATGTGATCAATCAGCTAGAGGACCTAGTTGTGTGATAACTGGAAATGAAAATGCAGAGGATGATGAAATAACATTTCATGAGGAGCTAATTATATTAAAGAACAGGAATTGCATGTACCATGAGTGAAGAATATGTAGGATGCAACTAGATAGAACAGTCATTCAGTTAAAATAGTAATGGCTTATGGAAGTTCAGCTCTGAAATAAAATCCACTTTGTGGTCATTACTGGAAGCTTGAATGTTAAATTTGACAAAAAAGACTCAGAATAAAAGTCAACTAAAATTTAATTGTGTGTATACTGGGTAAAATTATACATTGCAAATAAGATTTACTGTAAGTTTAGTCTTTTCCTGTTCTTGGATCTTCTGTGAACGTATTTTTTCTATCTATTTGAAGGCATCCACCAACTGACTTCTATGCTAGCACAGCAGAACCCTTTGCATTATTTGCAAATAGTTCATAGTAACCATGCACAGCATGAAACTTCTCATTTAGCTCGCAAGCCAAAATTTCCAGCCTGGAAGTATGATTTACAATGTCCAAGTAACCAAAGAGAAAGAAACTCGGAATAAGTATTTCTGGATGAATAGTTTTAACCTTCTGAAATTCGTGAAATTTCAGTAAGTGTTCAGAAACTGTGGGAACCTGCATGAACACAGGACTAAAATAAATAAAGTGAATACCCAGCAGTCTTTATTAATTAAGTCCATAGTTATGTTTTTGTTTTTTTAGCCCAAATTCTCAGAATTTTAAAATAGAAAGAAAAAAAATCATAGAAATAGGAAAATTGCCCCCAGAGGACAGAACAAACAACACTGAGTGTAATGACTAAGCTCTGTATTAAAAAGTAACTGAAATGCTACTTAAATCCACGGGGAAATTAGCTAAAACAGCGTAATAAAAAGACTTAATGAAAAAAATAAAGTACACACGGCAGCAAAATACAACTCTGAAAAGTTAGGCAAACTGAGACAAACTGAACTTGTCCACAAGCTAAAATAATTGAGACTCCTAAAGAAAGCCTAAAATTGAAGAAAACTAATGAACATATAATCAGCATCTTCAACAGAAAAAGACTAACCTTCCAAAAATGAAGAAACTGTACAGAGACTAAAGAAAGAAGATAAAGAGAAGCAATTGAACAAGGATCTGCAAAAATGGGAAAGCAATTCCCTAAGCTGTAGGAGTTTTATCTGAACCAGAAACTACTAATAGTCCAGGACTGTTTAATGTGGGGGCAAAAAGAAAGTATAACAGAGAAATTAAAGAATAAGTGACAAAATTACCATAAAAGACATTCAGTACTTCCCAGACAGAAGTCCTCTCTACTTCCTTCTACCAGTCCTCCGTCACAGAGGTACAAACATAAACCTTAAATGATTGTGAGAGTTATTTGAGATCTTAACTTGAAAGTCACGAATATGAAAACAATTATTCAGCTAGTATTATATCTGTAACAGCATTTTGTAGTGTGTGATCACCCTTTTCAGAAAACATGTGAAAATGTCCCACCAGAAGGAGGAAGAACTTTAAGTTAAGTGACACATTGCCAAACAAAAGCATTTAGAAAGGTAGCAGAAAGACTGAAGCACAAAGTTAAATGAATGGCCATGTTTAAGAAGTCTGAGCAGTTAGGGGGACATTTCTGAAAATGCGGCGCATTGTAAGGAACAGATTAAAATATCTCTGGTTTATGTGCAAAATCTTGCAAGGCAAAATTAACCACATTTATCCTGTTCAGTACTCCTTAACTTTTTTAATGGTTAGTAGCCTCAGTGGGTCTATCACCAGCATTCTGATGGGCTATTTTCAGGACAGAAAGTGATATTTCCTTTTAACAGTGAGCTTTAGAAATGGGTGAGAATCAGACAGTGATGACAACAGCAGTGACCCCCACCACCTTTCACCCCTCCACCCCGCTTCCTTTTCTCCCCCTTTACTCCCTCCCAGGCAAACCACCACCGAATGTGCAGCACTGGAGTAATCAAACAGCTGCACGAGGAGGCTGCCTCATGAAGAATTACATTCTAATTCCCAGGACAGCAAAAAGCAGGCTTGCCATAGCCCCTATGAATAAAAGCCTGGTGGATGGTGGAGTTTCTAAGGGAAAACGAAAAACTGGTGTTCTGGTTATTTTTCCCTCTTAAAGGACGTGTGGTTGGAGCAATGATGGGCACTCACTAGGTAGCTTTGAAGAGTAGAAAAATCTACAAATTCCTTATGCAGCGTTATATCTTATGTACTGTTGTTCATTATTATATTTGGTAGCAGGAACAGAAAAACAAATGAATCCCTCAGCCAAAGTCAGGGCAATGTCACCTCATTTGACCAGCAGGATCAATTCAAATCCCAGGTCATCATCTCTAATTTTTTGGGAGGGAGCAGAATCCAGCTGGGATTTGAGAGAAAAGACCAAGGCACAGCAGTACGAGATCACTTTCCAATTTAAATTGCAAACGGGGGTATGCAGCCAACCAAATTTCATGTAGAGATATGAGTTAAGGAACACTGTGCACAGGGCAGGATGAACAGAGCAGAGACTACAACCTTTGCAAATTCCTGCATGAGGAACCAAAGGACAGAATTATCCTTTTCTGTGATCTAGGAGATTTTCTCCATTGTGTGTCATCATTCCATGCTGGATTAAAGCACCCCAAAACAAAGGGTCTGGTGTCTTCAGATTCTTACACTTGTTACCAGATTTGACACCATAAAATTATTGCACAAATTTGCACAGATTTTGCAAGGCAGATTTAGGAATCTTGCTATTAATAAGGCAGTATTATTGCATTGCTATAGCAACACTATAGTTATGGTTGAGAAGACATTTTCTAAACCTTTCTTACCAGGTGCTTGTAACTTATAAAGCTTTTGAAAACACCTTAAAACACTCACCAGTTCAGCTATAATACTTCAAATCTATTGCCAACTTAATAGCCAGAAGTTCTGAAAAGTTCTTTGGGGGAAGAACTGTCATGCTTGGTGAACCAGGGTGCACAGACACTGCACTTCTTGCATTAAAAAGTATGTTCAGAAGACCAGGCAATGCTCAATGAAAAAGAAACAGAGGGCAAAAAATGCTGATGTTATGGGTATGGTTGCAAGTTTATTCAAACCTAAATCACTAAATTAACATTTACGATACTCCCAACACCTCTAATGCCGCTCTGAGCACAGAGATTAACATATTAAACAGCGCACACATTAAATGATGGCAGTTAGCAGCATACACAGCAATACAGAGCACTAAATAAGCACAAGCTAAGGGTATTTTGGGAAACTTTCTCCACTTAGCTGTACAATACCGTATGCTAATACAGGACCAGATTTACTTTGACAGAGGAGCAGCCTGGATGACAAGGCGGCCCATGAATCTGCCACTGAGAAGACTTCTCTTCAGTAGGTTGTTTTCAACCAAAAATCAACACAATTTTCACCTGTGGAGCTGTATACAGCCTGCCCTGGGATGATGCCAGGCCTCTCCCACTACCCAGAGGGGACCCACAAGGCAAAGCAAAGTCCTGGACTGCTTTTTACCACCAGAAGATTGTGCAACAAGCCAGACATTCTCACAGTTGATGTGTTTTCATTTCCAGCTGAAAGTCAAGATTTCCCACAGAATGCAAATGCCTCAAATTATTCATTTCTGAGCCAAGTTGAATCATTCTGTTCTGGTCATGAGGAGAGAACAGTGACTGGAACTACAGGAATTGATCTTCCCATTCCAGAAAGGGAATAAGCCATTTCCAGGGGATATGTTGTCTAACCCTTTCCCAAAGCTCTTCCGTGCCAGCATGGTCTCAGAGGGCCCCTACCCCTGCGGCTGCCAGGGGTTTGGCCTCTTGAAGGCAGAAGGCCGTGGCCAGGAGATGGTGCGTGGACCACGCAGTGTGGCCTCAGGGAGCTCCATCTTCCCTCCTCACTGTGCAAGGACAGGCAGTTCCTATTTTTACTAGCAAACCTCTAGTTGAAATAAACATATTCCTCTGGGGAAAAAAATATTGAATTTCAACGTAATCTCATTTGCTACTACTCCTTTTTAATCAGTAAATATACTCTTTTTTTGTAGCTGTACTTTATATCTTTGGATACTGATTAAACATCACAAGGAACGCATAAGAAATGCGGAGCCCGCATGTGCCAGTCACAGCTCCACTATAGACCAGAAAAGACTTCAGAAATGGACTCAGACTGCAGTAAGTCTTCATATCCGAAACAGTGAGCTCAAGGTGTACATCAGTCCTCAAAGAAAAGAGTAAGGCAGACTTGGCTGGGATAGAGAGGATGTGATCAAAGATATCAGTGTAGGAGGGACATGGGAAGTACTGATCTCATTCTTAATAAGGGTATTGATGTTGCTGTAGCTGAAGGTCTAGATTCTTTCATTGTCTCAGCAGTCCAAAGGGATGGTAACAGCATGCAACATGATTAATATAGTTAGGAAAAATAAATGAGCTGGGACATGCCAGCGACAGAGCTGCACTTCTGTACTCAGGCAGTTTGGCAATTTAAGCTCATCTGAAGCAGACGAAGCCAACAGCCAGGTGACACATGACGCACAAAAGCTCTGGCAAAGAAGCTGCATCCGCTTCAGGAATTGCTGCAGCACAACAGCAACTCCATGGAAATCATGGTTTTAGAGCAGTTTCAAACCAGCATTGCCATTCCTTTCCCACAATAACCACGGTTGGTCTAGGGGCCACCAGCAGGGTGGCAATAAGAGCCCTCTGCACTTGCTAACAAGTCCTTTGCGATACGACTTCCACACAGCAGCATCACGCACGGGCTGCAGGATCGGGACTGCAGCATCGTTGCCTTTGCCTCCTCAATAAAATGAAAACGGGGAGCAAACGCCAGCAATATGCTGTGGTTTAACTTTCCACACAAAAAGTTGCACGCACCTTTTTCCATAGAAAGAGGAGTCTCCAGAGAAAAGCAACCTAATGACCGAGGTTGGTGGCTGACAATATGGAGGGTGTGCATAAACAGACTCGCTATATTTGCGATCAGCTACACTTAGCTGACCCTGTATCAGAATATACTGAATATCTGCTGAAGTCTTCCCTGAAACCCGTCCACAAAATTCTATGATCTTCAAGAAGTTCTGAAGACTTTCGGCATTTTGGGTTTAAAAAAAGAATCATGTTGCTTCAGATATACAATCAAACATAGAAATGACAGAGAACTGCTAGCAACTAAATTTGATACCAGAAATGCTCCTAAGAAGGTAAGATAGAAAAAATGTACCTGTACTTGTCAGAAGGGCTCATTTATCACTTATGCGATTCCCAAGATTGGAAGTATGTGGAAGCATGAAAACCCTGCACTGCGATTAAAGCATTTTTGTTTCTTCCCCTTTTCATTACACCTTCAACTAAGGTATTTGTTGTTACTACTAAAAACCTACTCACGCTTGCAACAAGCTCAGGTCTCTGAAATACATTCTAGGTAGAGAATAAAGACAATAAGTAAATAAGGGAAGCCTTTTATCTACCATTCCCCTGTATCTTGCTTACTATTTATCCCAGAGCACCAAATAAGAAGCACGACATTCTGCACAAGGGTAGATGATGGACTACACACAGCACACTGAGCGTGCAACACACCGAACAGCATGCAAGAACTTGCACACTACTCAAAGGCATTTTAACTGTCTCTAAATTCAGGGAAGGAACATTTCCAGATTTTTGCATCTCTCTTTTTTAATACTTTTTCCCTAGTGAAAATACCTCTCTATATTAATTAGTCTTACAGATTGGAGGACAAAAGAGGGCAAGTTACAGAGGTGTGCCAGGATTCCCCCAGGAATAGCTAGGGAAAACGTTTTTTTATAACAGCAAACAGATATTTTCTGATTTCATATTTCTGTCTAAAGGTGGTTTCTTGCCCTTCCTTTACAACCCAGGCTTGCCTGGTACAGCACAATTCTACTGCAGACCACAGATAGTGCTCATCATTTTACACTGAACAGGTGCTTTAGCATAATTTATTTCTTTTCAGATGATTTAGCTATTTTCTGCTTTGATTTCAATGAGAATTCTTACGTTTGCTCATTATTTCTCACAGTCTGTTTTGCTCTGTATTTCTGTAAAAAGACTGTATTAAGAATTCCACAGTACAAGATTGAAATATTCCCAGCATGCATTAAGGAGGCTTCAATTACCACTGCCTACAGACAGCACAACTGAATGCATGTTTCATTTAGTATCTCCAAAATACACTTAACACACAAAATGTTTAAAAACAAGGGGAAAAACCTGTCTAACTATAAACAATGGAGAAAATCAGAAGAGAGTAGGACAACTAAATGAAGGCAAGTGGAGAAGAATATGGAAAATAAAATTGCCTTTTTGGGAAAAAAAAAAACTAACACCACTTGGCAATTAGTCTCTCTGGAAAACAGTATCTCAAATTATTTGCAAGCAAAAATTCATTCACCTTTAGGCAAATCAAGCAGGGAGGAAAAAGTGAAGAGCATCTCAGAGGGGATATTACCCATTCAGTCCTTCTACTTCCCCAAGGAAACAGCATAAACAGCATCTATACAGCCCTTCCAGGGCAAGGAAGTGAAAAAGAAATAGCTGCCTATAACAAGGTACAGGGGTAAACCACCAACAAACCAGAGCAGTTTGTTGCTCTGATTTGTTGCATGAGTCTAAACAAGCCTTAGCTCCTGTGATCCACGTGGAGTTTGTTGGGGTGGAGTGTCTGAGCAGAATATCTATGCTGGAGCAGAAAGAAGGATGTACGTAATGGAAGCAGCAAAAGGGAAAAACCTATGTATTTTAGATAGCACAAGAGATGGCAGTGACCAGATTTTTGGGATGTTATTGATATTATCTAAGATGGATGAGAAAAAAAAGTGCTGTACATCATAAATTGCAAGCAGCAGAGGCTGTTCAGCACAGACACTGGAGGGATATTTGAATGTAAACTTTAGTAAGAGAAGGCTTGTGCTGCAGGATTGCCTTGGGAAAGAGGCTATGGTGAGAGCCACTATGCAGCTCTACGACAGCTAATGAATAACCAAAGAGGGGTAGCTGTACATAGCCACTGACACTGACTGGTTTGGAAAGTGTTATGAAAATGGGAACAATTTTAAAGATTAAAATTAACCTGATGTGGAAGAAAAAGCTCTCTGGATTTCCTTAGTAATTACTGCAGTTGAAAGAAATTACTGCAGCTGGAAGATTTAATCCTTCCTGACACCGCGGGGTGCTGGTCCTGGCCCCGTCAGCCCTCCTGCTGCCGGAGCCCTCGTCGGGCAGCGCTGGGTCACAGGGGATCCTCCTGTGAGGGCCCGAGGCCACCGAGACTCCTGGCGAGCCAGCTGCCCCGTGCCCGTGTCCTGCCGGCTGCGGGAAGGCCAGCAGCCAGGGAGGAGGAGAGCTGCAGGGCTCGTTGGGTCACCCAAGGCTGGAGAATGAGACCTCTGCACCCCTCCTAGGTCTGCTTCTGGGGGAAGAAATGCCACGGTTTGACCTTTCCCACAGCAGGATCGGCTGGACTGGCCTCTCATATCGTGGCACAGAAAGTAGTGGCTCAGGGGGAAGAGGTGAGGCTGCTGTGTCATTTTCAGTTGCTGTAAAGAAATTATCTTTTGCTTTCTTCCCTTTACCTAGACAGAAGCCATCTAATTTATTTCATTTTTTTTTCACTTTTTCTGCTTTCCTCTTCTCGTCACTGCTGTTCTATGCTCTGTACATGAGGGGGATAGTGGGGCTAAAATAACATGTTATACTTTACCCTGAAGGCTATGAAATCTGCGATCATTCTTATCTGTTTCAGCAAGAGGAATGAAAGTCTTTGTTGCCAAGAAAGCCTTCTCTTCTACTGTCATGAGACTTACCCTTGAGGTTAGGAGAAACACTGCTCCTAAAGTAAAGTAGAGGGCAGAAGAGGATGCTGAATGAAAATCTGCCGCTCTAGATAGTCACTCCAAAGACACAGCTTTTAAAATTAATAACGATGCTCTGAAACTGACCCAAATTCTATCACGTGTGAGCCTAGAAATGGGAGCAAATCTCTTAGATCTCTTGAAGGAAAAGAAAAAACACCTCCCTCCTAGTGATTTGAGAGGAAAACTATGTATCTGCCACCTGGAAGCCTTCCTGCGTGTGGGAGCTCTCTCAGGAGGACTGTTCTGACTCAGGGTCCTCCCCTCCCGACGTGGCTCTGCAGCCGTGGCAGCAGCCGTGCCCGGCACCCCAACCTTGCGCAGGCACCAGCTCCCGTCTGGGGTCCTGGGAGCGCTTTCGTCCCAGCCTCCTGCACTCACCTGTGCAGCTGCAAGTCCTGAGCCCACTGCGTGACCCCTGCCCCCAGGAGCCGCTCGCTACGAGTGCCCTACTGACCACCTTTGCACGTGGGGCTGAGCAGCAGGGCCTACCTGCTGCCCCTGGCGTTCTCAACAGCCCCGTGGACCGCGCTTGGCTTCCCGGCATCATCCAACCCACCTTTGTTAATGCAGGTTAGGGAGGAGCACGAAACCTGCCCTGAGGTCACCACAACACAGGTTTTGATCTTGCGCTGAATAGCGTGTGTTTTCTGTTAACATGGTTAAAAAAGAAAAGAAAGAAACCAACATAATCAATCTACCTATAGTTATTCAAGACAATGGTACATTTAAACAGCTCTGTAGCATAAAGCAAATGACAATGCTAATGGAGATCTTTATATCTGAATACTGTGGAGTTGAATATAGGTCCTATTTATTCCACTTGTTTCTCAATTTCCTTTTTCTTCCAGTAGCAGAGCTGGATCTTATCAACTCAGCCTCAAGTCCCAGCATAAGTCCTGCTTTCTGCTCTTCTGCTGGACATTACTTGTAAAAATCATGTGTTTTCAGACTCATCCCATTAAAGGCAGATTAACCGCTAAGGAAAATACATAGAAAAGAAGTTCATCTGAACTTTGCAACGTCTCTTTTCACATATTTGTCTCTTTGTTGGACAGGATCCTGACAAAGATAGATATGGGAAAGTACAGACTGCTTCCTTGGCATGAGCAACCAAAGAAAAATAAAATATTGTTAAAGAGTCTTTTTGTTAACTTCATGATTTTACACATTCTGAGTCGCTTTTCCATGCTGCCAAAGTTTAATAGCTATTAATTTGATGAAATAAATCTTAGTGTCACTGCATTTCTTCATAGAAAAATAACAGTATTGCACAAGCATTTCAGCCAGAATTATATTAGGCACCATATTATTTCAAAGAAAATTTTAGAAAGATAATTAAAAAAGGAAAAAGATGTATCTGGAAACTTAAAATGCCCATTGCAAAATATCCACTATTAAATGGATATTTTTAACTAATTCAAACTGCTGGAAATACTTTGATTCTGTAACTCTTTTATGTTTGGTTTGATGCTATAGGAAAATACCATATCAGTATGTCAGATATTTATACTGGACATAAGAATGCACAAAATCACACTCCTATAACCAATATAGATAGATATCTGGGTAGATTTAATGTAAAATACTGATGGGAGTTACTAGCTTTTCTTGTAAATGACCTGACCACCTGATGATGTGCTTGAGCAGGATTTAGACTCTTAACCTTGCATACCTGCATCCCAGTTCAACCCTAAATTACATTTTTTATTCTATTGGCCAAGAAGTTTCATATCTCATAATTTCCTTTTTTTCCACAAGTAGGATTAAAACAGTCTACCAGTAAGGAAATTGCTATTTAAAATCATGATCAGCCTGACAGTGCAGGCCAAAAGTTCATTCTCACAGACAGCTGAAACGGGGACAAAAATAAGCAGACCTCAGGAATCATGATCTCCATTTAGCAAATTAATTAAAACAACTTAAAGTAACTTAGGAATAAGAATTCCCCTGAGAGATCTGTGTGTGTGTGTGCATGTGTGGCGTTTAAGATCACGGATACAGTACAAAGTGAAGTAATCTTTTGATGTTAGACGTGGTGAGCAACTTCATTGGCATAATTTTTCTTTTCCTCATGTTTTGAAGTTAGCATGACATTCCTATTTGTTCTGGCATAGTACAGTCCCCTTTATTTTTATTCGACCAAAAATCATGCCTAAAAACACGCTGTATTAACATTCGTGCTAAATATTGGTGAGGGCACAGCGAAGTAGAAGAAAACTGCTATAAACTCAAACTCGAACGGGCAACGCTAGAGCGCAGCAAGAGAGGCGGGCGGTACGTTTGTTTTCCTCACCAGTGCCTCCATTCAGTTTAAGCCGGGCGGTGACATTAGAAGATTTCAGAGCCAGGCCTGAGCACACCCTTCCCTCGCAGTGACTATACGCAGGCCCCCGCACGGCACCTTCCTCGCGAGCCGCACGGCCGCAGCCCCACCGCTCTCCACCCCAAGAGACGGAGCACGTGAATACACAGGTTTATGAAACACTGTAAACCCCCTCGGGTCGGCTGAGACACACATCCATGAGGCGCTACCGGGGCAGCCAGGGGACACCTGCCTCAGCTCTCACCTGGAGGCCGCTCTTTGCTCAGAACAAGGGTAAAATAGGCTGGCTCGTTATAAAAAGAATCAAGAGGTAAAACCAGAGTTTACTGTAGTTACCTATTTCTAGCTGACAATAAAGCTGCTACTCAAAGGCAGCCACATCTTGACAAGGCCCAGCTGGGGGTGATAAGGGATGAACGTGCCCCTGAAAACAGTCCATTTGGGTCTGCACCACTTTGGCACTCACTAACTTCAAAGCAACCTTTCCATGTGCTCACAAACCCTCCTCCGCCCTGCAGCCTTCCATCTGTGCCTGGCCTTGAGGTTCTCCAGGGTATCTCTAAGGTCTGGCTTAACCACCTCTGATGGTGATCCCAATCTTTTTACTCTTAAAAAAAAAAAAAAAGATACTTTTTACTTATTGTAGAATAGGCACTCAGCCAAGCTAGCCTCTCACCCCGGGCACACGAGAATGGAAAATGTGTAGGGGCCTTACCCTATAATTAGGGAACCTCAGAGGCATCACAGCCTTTGCAGGCAGGTAAATGTGACACCTTGTGACTCACCAGAAAAGGCTCTGATGCCTCTGAGGGATTTGTGAGATTTTTTTAAATGCAGAGAGGCTCCTTCCTCTGATGGAGGTCAGAGAAGAGGAGCTGGGGAGCCCTTTGAGGGGTCGGTGCGTTTAGCCCTGACCCAGCAGACCAAAGCCCTTTGAGCTGAGTGTCACGGCCCTAGAGGGGCTGGAGAAAATCTTTCCCCACCTAATCTCAGAGAAACGTGTTAGCCAGACTGAAGCAGTAAGGAGCCATCCAGGATCCATTTTTTAATGATACCTTCAGGATGAACTAATTTAGTCACGTACATCTTAGCCTCTTGTTTTAAAAACATCAGTGAACTTATGAATACTGCCCTGCCCCATGTTTGCTTCCTTCTGACTTCAACTTGGTCAAGCAAGTTTGACTTGGTGATTATCTTGCCTTCTTGTGGCTGGCACGAAAGAGGATATTAGCTCTAATACTACCTACACTGCCTATGTACTTTCTCCCTTTACTTCAACACTAGAGGCTGTTCTTTTGGAACCACAGGTTTTATGGAGCCAAAGTCTTCCAATCTAGGCAGTCTGCAGATAGTACTAGTGTGTATGCTTGTGTACATGCTTACAGGTAATTTAATCCGAGATAGTTTAAAGTGAAGTATCTCTATTTGCAACAGGGAAAAGAAAAAATTAATAGACCTTTGACATTATTTCTTGTAACAGCTAGAAGCTTCACTGCTGAATATCACACACTTATAACTCTAACTTCGTTTTATGGAGTCCTTCATGTTGAAAAGGGGCACAGGGTCTTCAACACTGTCACACTGATTTTGGAGATTGCTGATAGGGTATATTCATACAGTCAAGTTCTCCCTGCCTTATGATTTACACTTTTTACTCTTGAGCATACACAGAAAAATAGTTTCCTGGAGTTTATGAAGTTGGTTATAGATCTATCATTCACACATTTTGCTACAGATAAAAGTCTGCCATTATTTGCATTATACTCTCCCATAGTCAAACATTCATGATTCTACACTAAAAATTCAGTCTGTGTTAAAGCAAGCTGAAACTACCAATTAAAATACATCAAGGCCATTTTTCCCATTAACATTTCAAGAAAGAAAGCAGAAATTCTCTTCATGATATTGCTTGCAGATGAATACTCACTAAAATGATGTTTACGCATGAAAAAGGAAAAGCCCTTAGGAACTGCAAATTACTATTGTCCAACCAACAAACTAATCCCATCTGAAGATGTTCTCCTTAGTTTATCCACCTTTTCTTACAATATTCCAAGTAAAACAATAATTACAAAGATTAAAAGCTAGATAATACAAGCTGCTTTCAGTAACAAAATATGTACTTTTTAAGCACTGATTCTCATTTGTCATGCCCAGACCATGGATACATATGAAGATCTATAGGAAGCGAGGAACCGCAAAAGGGCTACAATGTTTCTTCTTGCACCCACAATCCACACAAAACAAAAGTATTTACCCCATGGACTATAGTAACTGCATGTGAACATTGAAATAAAGCCTTTTTTACACAACTGTGTGTTTCAAAATCATGCATTTACCTGCTGTGTATTTATGCGCTTAAAATTAACTTGCCAAACAAAAGCCACTACTGACCATTTAGTTATCTACTGTGTATAAAAGGTCTTTCAAATGCAATATATACCATAGAGGACAAAATAGTATCTATCTCACAGGATTATTATGAAGCATAATTAATGCCTGTAGTGCTTTAACATAATTTAATTATTCTTCTATGGATTTAGACACTACAGTGTTCAGCTGTAGTGTCTGCCTCACTGGCTGCCTCACTGATTCCTGTACTAAAGTGCACTTGGCCAAATACTTTTCTTCTTGGCTTTATTCAAGCACACAAGGATCCAAAAGAAGTAAACCTATCCTGAAAACTCCTTTAAGTATCCCAGATTCTAGGCCTCGTGACAGATATGTCAGAGCCTCCCCAGGATTATTGCTGAGCTAAAGCATTTCCAAACAGTCGCTCTCGGAACATGAGCAAGTGAAGCCCAGCAGTCTTCTGGCTCGTGCCTTCATCTCTTTCTCCCCTCCCTCCCCATCCTTCCTCTACCACATTCCTATGCCAAGATTTGTAAGGTGGCAATAAAAATCCAACAGATGGACTAAACACCAGCTGACAGAGAGGCAGGGAGATGGTTTCCTAACAGTTGTCTCCTGCCCACTGCCATGCTTGCTTTACCTCTCAGTTTGTGGACAAAAAATAACCTCTAATTTTCTTGTAAATCCCTGAGGATACAAATTAACAGGAAAAAAATAGTAGGAACATTGTATTTAGGGGCATTATTTCTCATTCACAAATCCAAACAAACCTATAGCATCACCGTGTAAAAATAATCCTATTTGTGGTGGCGATTTTAAGTTTAAAGCACAACAGGATGAGCTGCAACTACTGGCTCTGTAACAGGGTTCCTGCACTTCCCTATGTAAGTCACTGTATCTCTTCCTGGCCACAACTTTTTGCCTGATACACTTTTCAAGGTTTCTCTGTTTACATTGTAAATTATCTGGGGAAAAGATCCACTTAATTTGTATTTGTAGATTTATCCCCATATTTGAATGGGGTCTACCTTACAAAGGCCACTAGTTGCGAGCATGATGCTAATTAATACTAAAAAGTTCAATCTAAATTTCAGCACAGCACATCTACTCTTAACACAGTACTTCCCTCACTTGCTGACTCTGCTGTTTGTGCTCCAGCAGGCACTTTAAAGGCAGTCTGCTCTGCAAACACACACAGGACAGAAAGATGCATTGCTAGGTGTAGATATATTTACTGTCAGGAAGCAATGAGTTTGTGATAAAGAAGATATAGTATATGACTGTAAACATTAAGCAGTATTTTCAACTGAGTTGCTCCTAATCATGAAAAATGTACACTAGCCTTATTCTACCATCTGTACACCTTTAAAATGTTAGGGGCAAGGAGATCAAACAATGATTTTTCCATCTCACAGTTTTCTTGCAAGAAGCGCAAAGTGCCTTTTGCTCTAGTGCTGCAGACGGAATTGTTCGTTACTGCAGCGTTTTATGTCAGACATAAGAGACTGAATGGTGAATGGTGAATTCCTAAACCTAGAAAAATATTATCAAATTCTGTACAGCCCAAAGCAGCTGTTAAGCCTCCCAATATTGACGAGATCTGCACACTGGTGCTCTAGCGAAGAGGCATTTAGCCACCCGAGAGTTAGGTGGCTTCTGCAAGCACCACGAGCCTTTGGGGAGGCCTGTGAGAAAAGCAGAGGCCACAGGACAGCATGAAACTGCAAAGGCCACCTCTCCCGACCGCCCAGAGGTGCCCGGGCCAGTCGGGCTGACGGCAGCGCCGGCTGCGTTCCCACCGCTCGGGTAATCCCGCCAGCGAGCAGCAGAAGAGCATTCGTGACACGTAGACTGGTGTAAGATCGCAAGGGATATGGGAAGTCACTAGGATTATGGTATGGGGCTTTGTAACTATGGCTAGGAAAATTAGCATCTTCTCCCCCTTTTCCAAACTGTACTCTGTCCCTCAATACACTACTTTTTATACAGCTGACAACACAGCAAACTTACCTGGGGAAAACACAACCTCATAAAATAAAAGTGTCATCCTCTGGGACTTGATGTCAAATGAATGAATATTCATTCAAATAAGCATCTGTTAGAGCCACAAGTTGCTTTAGTAAATCTGTTAATAAAGTACAAAAGGCCGGGGAAAAAATTCTAGGCTGGCTTTTCAATTAATCTCTCTTAAATAGGCTTTGTTTATTTTCACTCTGCATCCTAAAAGCCACAAGGAAACCAACACATACTAGCTGCTGTGGTGAGCAACCCTTAACCAGTCTACTTACATTCCCTCTGCAGACACATATCCTGCTAATCAGGGGGTTTCTGTGCGCCTCTTAATCTTCACCTGAAACAAAATAAAAATTTAAGCAGTTAAACTTCTGAAGCTCCACCAGGTCTCTTCTTATGCACAAGCAACAGACTAACGAAAGCAAGGCAGAAGCTCCCAGAGCTGACTGATGGGTTTTTGATACTGCCGTGCTTCTCTCTCACTGGTTATGCCCAGGCTGCTCCGCGCACCAGGCAGGGCGCCCGCTCTCTGCCGCGCACCTCGGGGCACGGTGCCGCCCGCGGCCCTGCGGCTGCGGGACCTGGGGTGCCCCCTCGCCAGCCCTTCCTGCAGGGAAGCCCCGCAGACCTGGAGCTAATTGAGCTCCCCAGAAACACGTCACCCCCAGGCCGACCGTTTAGTCCCCCTGGGCACAACGCACCCCTTCAGCCCCTGACCTGTACCAGACCTAAGGAGATCGGTGGTTCCAAGTCACAAGGCTGGAATAAGGGCAGCCTGGGATGGAAGCTGTGCAGGGAAGGCCCTGGCGCTGGACAGCAGCGCTCACCAGAGCCCTTGTGTCCATCGCTGCCTTGGGCCTTTGCACGGGCCATTCCAACCATCGCCAGCTCCTTTCCTGCTCGAGTTGGTGCCGCGCAACCCTGCCTGGCTTCCACAACGGGATAAATGTAGCCACCATCCCACAGACTCGTCAACACAGATCCGGATGTGGCGCTGGGCTGTGCGCAGCCGCCTCTGCGGGCACGGACGTGCTGCAGCCTCGAAGGCCGGGCTCCCAGGACTCAACATGGCCAAAGCCGAGGGTTGGCACCACCCGTGCAGGGAGCCTTCGGGAAGGCAAAGGCAGAGGGAAGTGGCTCAGGGCAACACATGGCGGGACCTCCGTGCACCGGGGCGGCCGAAGTGCACGCGGCCGGGCCATGGGTCGGCCATGGGGCAGCCAGGGGGCACGGGCGCCGCCGGGCCCCGGCCCTGCGCGATGCCCGCGGCCGCC
>JAUBNY010000278.1:2310067-2342199 GCA_032275445.1 Crypturellus soui | reverse complement strand
GTTCCTGCCATCCTCACACATACAGGGCGCCTGTTACCTTATCTGCCAGCAGTCAGCAAAACTACTTAGGAGTAGGGATGAAACAAGTTTGAAAAGGCACTTCAGCAAGAGGCTTAAAACTGTTAGGTATGGCTAAAATGTTATTTAATGTGCTCTGATTTTTAATAAATGCAAGCATGGAAGATTGTGTGACTCTTGAATGTATTGAATTGTAAGAATATTTGAATTACTTCTTTCAGTTGGCAGTAGGTGACAGATCCACTAGCTTAAAATGCCTTATGTTTTTCTGTACTAGAATCCACCTCTTACAAGCAACACAACAAGGTTTTTAAACTACTACCCCAAGTGAATTCTCATACAAGTAAATATGAGTGGCATAAGGATGACAGAGTTATGCAGCACAAGTAAACATATCTACTCCTAGGAGTAAGTTTTCATGACTACAAACTCTCAGTTTAGGCCCTTGCAGAAGAACTGTCCACAGTGCTTTCAAACATGCTCTTAAATAAGTCTGTGTTTTAGTCAAAATGCCTTATGAAAGCTCTCAGTGGTCTTTGGTAGCATTACTATCAAAACTAAAGAAAAAAATTGTGACAACCTGTATCTATCCGTAAAAGAAATTCATGTCAACCTGTATCTACTTTAGGGTTGTTTAAATAGTTGAAACACTTGTCACTCAACCAACTGGTGTTAGAAATTTGACCTCATTACATTCAACCTTTATTGGGAAACAACTGAAAGAGCCCAAGGAGGACCAGGCTGTTTACACCCTGCTTTAAGCATTGTTGGGGAAAAATAATGTAAGAGCTTGGAGTAAATTGCTCTTAGATCTAGAGGTAAATCTGCATTCCAAATATCTATTTGGACAAAGCCTCTTCAGACCATGATGACACTGACTAAAATACACCATGTATATTTTTTTCTTTCTACACCCCCACACATTGAATATTTCCCCAGACTGATTTGCCCAAGTACGTCAGTTACATTTCTTTGATTTTATCTTTACTTTTACAGCCTCAAGACACCTAATTTTAACCCAAATTAACAAAGTGCAAGTAAGAAAATCAGTTAAAACTACATTAAACCCTTTATTGAAAGCAGGTTGGCTACTTCATATAAAAACGCAGGGATATTTTAACTGGTTTGCTAGGATTCGTGTATGAAACACGTAGGATAGCCATCCTGAGAAACTCCTTGAGCATTTTTGAGATGAGGAGACAGGAGAAGGGATGTCTAATTGCCATCCAGGACAGGAGCACACATGCCATTAAACAAGCCAGGAAGTATATTTTAGCTTTAAATGGATTTAGTACTTCGAGCCAGTGACGAATGAGTCCTTAGCTGCTTGCGTTAATTCGCATTCATTTTCTAGAGTGTCCCCATGCACTACACTGTTGTCCAGCTCAGAACTGTGATGGCAGCAGTTGTTAATCTTGATGCCACTAGTTATAAAGCAGAACAGCCACATCTCTTGGGACTCAACAATATTGTCACCACTGTCAGCTAGGTCTCAGTGTCACTTCCAAAAACAAATGAGGAAAGAGATGACACAGACAATATGCCACTGAACTGCAGTTACCAATAGCTTGTGTTCAAGTTGGAAGGATTTGTAGAGAGGGTCTGTAGAGGACTGACCCGTATTTATTAGTAATGATGTTTTCATTAGATACAGGACTAGGGCATGTAGCTCTCACATGTGCAGGCAGCAGCAAGGAGGAAGGGGCCATGGGCACCTTGGAGGACAGAACTAGAATGTGGAGTGACCTGGACAGATAAGAAGTTACCTTAAAAATAGCATGTCATTTGATAATGAGAACTGCAAGGCATAGCACTTAGTAAGGATAATAATCAACTGCACAAATCCATGGGGAGAAAGACCAGATAAGGAACAGTTCTTCAGGAAAGCTGTAATGGCTCTAAGGATTTTGTGCTTATGAGAAGTCAGGAGCACTGCTTCCCTTGCACAAAGCTGTCACTTTCTGCTGGCACCTAGCAATAAGCTGGGGCACAGCATCAGCTCCCCGGAGGTGCAGCAGCCCTGCTGGAAACTAATGGCACTGCTTGTGCTGGAGATCTTTCCTTCTGCTGGGTCACATGCTCTGCCGCTGGACTCTGCTTTTGTTCCAGACATGTAAGTCCCTCTAATACTGAGGTAAACAAAAGCAAGGGACATTTCCCCCCTGCTTGGCGGAGGCAATTTGCAGGAGTTATGCAAGCTCTAATGCATCTGCACACACTGTCCGGCTGGATGGAGCACATCGCAGCAGTGGTGTGGCACACGGCCTCTGCCCACGGATCCTATGTCAAGCGCCCTGCGGAGGCAGGGCTCAGAAGGCTGTAGTGAAAATGTAAGCAGCCTGGCGGGTTTCCAGCCGATGAGTTAATGCTGCTATAAACTTCAGTAGTTCCTCTGTGAGGCATGCACAAGGGTGCAGACACTGGGAAAGCAGCCAGCAGCGGCAGCAAATATAAAGGCCAGCGTCAAGGATTCACAACACAGCTCTGAGGTGGGTTCCTCCCTCGCCAGAAACCATCCGCACTGCCCCGGGGCAAGCTGGAAATGGGGCAGCAAATGAAGGTGGGCCTCCTTTGTAAAGCCAGCCCGACCTGCCCGTGCCTGAGCCGCGCTACAGCCCTGCTCACCGCGCAGCGGCCCCACACACGGGTTAGCAGCACAGGGCGCTGGGCAGTGGCTTCTCAGCAGCCCAGTTAGAGTCTCGGCAGCATGGAGAAGCCCCACCTGGTTCTGGAGGTGCTGTAGCCCTTGCAGCCTCCACCTCTTCCTCGCTCTCACCAGGGATGTTACTTCAATGTCCTTTATACACTGGAGAAGCTTCTGTAAAGCTTTAAAATTGATTCCGCCCTGCAGCAATTTGTATGAAACTAAGTTAATTTGGGGCCTTAAATGCTCACACCTTAGCTGCTTTGGGATGAGAAAAGTTGAAGCCTGTGCAAGGCTTGCTGGCAGGGGTAGATGTTTGTGGGCTGCTTCTGTAATATCAGTGGAACAGTCAAGGGTTAGCAGTTTGTCACATTGACATATAATTAAAAAATATTTAATTGCCAGGGTCCACATTTTATACCTGAAATGCCTGAGGAGACTTTCTGTGCATTGAGACAGGCAAAGCATGGCTAGTCCAGCAATCATAAGCTAAAATGCAGCTGTCCTCACAATGCTAGCTAGAAGGTTGGCAGAGGAAATCCTTGGACTTGGGGCTTGGGCATTTTTTTTTAATGTAGGGTTAAGAAGAGAGGAGTGACAGTGAACATATCTCTTTCTCGATCTAAACTAAGCCAGATACCGGCCCTTTAAAATCCTCCTGGAAAAGCGTCCTGGCCGGGAAACTCTCCAGCTGCACTGCCACATGCCCACTTCTGTGATAGTGGCCACTTGGAGAAGTTAAGTAGCTAGAAAAGTTGTTTAAAAATACTAGTGCCCCAATAGAAATAGCACTTTGGTTTTCCGCTTGTTAAAGTCCATGAAGGAAAACAGATACTTAGGAGAAAGCAGACTGCCCCAGGTCCGAGCCCAAACTTATATGTGCCCAGAAATGTTCTTGGTTTGGTAACTTTAAAGACCCTTTAACTTTTGAAGTCTAGTGGGAGGGTGGGAAGGAAAAAGAAATAAATCATCTAGTGAGCAATTTGTGTAGTACAGTAATGTTACTGTGGAGGTACTTCTTGCTGGGCTTATTTCCACACTGGCCACTTATCATCGAGGAACCTAACTCAGTTAGTTTGCAGTGTCTGTAAGGGACTGCACTGTAATGGCTTTATGCTGTGTGCAGCACCTCTGTTAGATCCAAAGTCAGCTTTATTAGATCCAAAGCCCGAGAGGCCAGCACGGCTGGAGAGATTAATTGTCACCTGGGGGGCAGCTGGGCCTTGGATTTCATGTGCGTGTAGAGCAGGACAGACGCTCACCTGAGTGCTCTGCAGTCCTTGGACAACTGTAGGCTGTACAAATTACAGCATCTCGAGGGCTGCGGGAAATGACACCGACTGCGAATGGTGGCAGGGGGCTGGGGGCTGTTGTTGAGGCGCCTCCACGATGCTGCAGCGTGCGCAAGCCTGGGGTCTCTCCCTGTGGCGGCAGCGGCGCTGGGCCCGCGTCTTGGCGTGCTGCTGCCGTGCTCTGCATCTGGAAGGGCATCAGTAGCTCCTCGGATTTCCTAGCCTCGTGCTGAAGGTTTGGCATTGGAGTCTTCAACCCCCTTAAAATGGGCATCAGAGGGAAAAGTCTTCCTAAGAATAATTTGAAAGACAGGAGCTCTACTGCAGAGCCTTTCCGTTCTCATTCTTGGAGTCTGCAATAAATTGTTCCCTCTGTTATGAATTCTTCTGGCAGGTGGAGTTAATTTATTTATGTATTAGTCTTTGTGCTTCTGGGTGAATTATAGATTTAATTATGGTCCAGGTGCTCAGAGTTTTGCTATTCTATTAAATGTAAAATATAAAGGAAAAAAAATAAGATTAATTTAGGGGCTTGTTGAATAAATGTAAACATTGGGAAAGTGTGCCAGAATATAAATAAAGAGAGGATTTACTTTACAGAGAATCTTATCTACTCCAGGGTGTTCTGCTTTGTGGGGAGGGTTAGTGTCCTGTGTGATACCAGGGCACACCTTTTTACAACCACTATAGTGTGCAGCAGAGAATAAAACTTTTACCTATAATTCCTTGTGTTTACAGACAAAGTTTCTTTTGCAATTAGAGTCAATAACTAATGCCCAAAGGTCAAATAAAATTACTGTAGTCATAACAAGAAATACCTCCCTGATTCCCCGATAGATGTAAATAAACTACCTTCTCCTAGTATTTTTCTTCATCTGTGTTACTCAGTCTTTCCTTTTCTGTCTGGAACAGTTTAATTCAGTCCTTAGATGTTCTCATTCTGTACTGCTGTTTGCTTATTTGTGTTTGCTTCCTGTCTTGAAACAGTTTTCCATCATATTTTCCCATAACCTATATGAAAATTTACTTTCGGATGTCATTTAATTCTCTTTTAATAAATGGGGGTTTGCAGTCAGGTTGGAATACAAAATCCATGAAAAAGCATTATTTCTGCATCTTGCAAACTTATTTTTTCTCTCAGCTGCGAGACTACATTAGTAGCCTGGATTTATGTATTTTCCCTTTTAGTATTGGTCCTTTCCCATTAGCTCCTTTGGCTGCAGCTGTAGAAACTTTCTTTTCTGGTGCAAAGTCTGTTCTTCTTGCAGGTTTTTAAATGCTGGCGGATCAAAGCTTTCTTCCTAGTGAAAGGCATGAATCAGTAGATGGCCTTCCCGTGGTTTTTGTAATTCAGTACTTAGACCTGGCTTTTCACCTGGGGTGATTTGTGTGGCACCTTGGTGTGGCTGAAGACTTCAGTTCAGTGTCATCAAAATGGCATTCAGCTCTGATGGTGTCCCTGAAATCCATTCATTTGGGTTAATGCCCGCAGCTGGCCCAAAGTTACTGTGATGCCTCTGTATTTTCGTGATGTTAAAGGTATGAAGATGTCTTGATTAAAATATTTTTTCAAGATCAGATAGAACAACAATATATAAATTGGAGGAGAGATGTTTGTACAAGTAAATAAGCTCCAACTTCTGTGAGAAGCAAAGTGTGTTTCTCCTATTTTTACTGAGATTTCAAATGATTTTCAGGCAAGAGGTAAGTGTATAAACTTTTTTTTTTTTTTTAAAGAGACTCATTTTTCTCCATTCCTCTTTTCCTTATGCACTTTTATTTACTACCTGTCTGCTTTCTGGCGTTGAGTCAGAAAAGGTACCCCATACCTTTCTCACCTTTTTCAGGAAACTGTGTGAGTGCTTAAATGCTTCTCTGAAGGGAGCACGACTTGGCCCTATTTCAGCTGAAACTAAACATTATTTGGCATAGCCTACAGAGTAATATGCATGTGCATCCACTACTGTCCAGGGGAGAAGAAAAGCAAGACTCAATTTCTTTAATGAATTCAGCTATTATGATATGCCATAATGCCTGCAATAGTATGGATATTTCTGGTGGATCAGCAGGATTGATTGATTTTTGCAATTGTCCCTTTAAGCTCCTTTTAATCTGTGAGAGAAATTTGTATCCCAGATTCATTTTTCTCTTTGGTCCTGTGTATTGCATACCCTCAGAAATCTGCTCTTCCTCAGACAGATCTAGCGTACTTGATGCATCTCCTCAGGAAGCAGCCAAAAGTACATGTTCTGACCTCATCCCTAAGCTTTTTCATTTTCTTTACTGACACTTAATGAAGTGAATATCCCAACCATTAAAGGTAATTTTACAAGATACTATCAACATAGATTCTGCAGTTATTACAGCTGCTTGTTGCACACTGCTGCTAGTGTGCAGAGGAGTATTGATGCTGGTTCTTTGGGCTTAGTGTGGCAGCTTTGCTGTGGCTGTCCATTTTTGACGTTTGCTTGGGGCATTTGAGCTTTTGGAGATGGAAAGCAGTTTGTTTGGGAAGAAATCCCTGTATCTTAGAGCATCTGAATATTTAGAATTCGAGAGGGAAGAAATTTGGTTAAACTTAAGATCACTTCCGAATTCCCTTCTGTGTTCTTGGTATTTGCTTGGTTGCTCAGTATACAGAGTCATTTCCAGTAGTTTTCCCAGTATTACTGGATTCAGTTCTGCTTTACTGGTATTAAAAATATGAAAGCCTGTGCATTTGTTTTCTTAATATTGGCACTAGTGGGACTGTGTGCCAATTTCCTTAACTTTTTTTAATGTCTCTGCATATTCAGTGGCTTTTGATTAGGGAAGGTACACAAGCTATTTCTTAATTTGAATACATTGTTAATAGGGTTAAGCTTAGGGTAAGCTTAGGGCAAGCTCCTTGAAGATTTTGCTATTACAGAGCCTATATTTAGCTATTGTTTTATATATGCATAATTTTAGATCATGAAATACCTGGATGAGCAGGATGAGGGTTGACTGTTCAGGCTTTAAAGTCCTTTGCTGCAATAGAAACACAGTTGGTGGCAGCACGTTGGCTTGATAGAGTGTAACCACATAACTGTTGGGTATTGACTTAAAACCATGTCTTTGCTTTATACATTTGTTCATTTTTGTGTCCCTAGGTTATTTAATAAATCATGCAGGAAAATAGTCTTTGCAAGTTACCTAGAAAAACATTGTGGACTTGGTCTTCCAAACTGCAGTTGTTAGGAGTGTTACCATATTCTTCATGTCTTCAGCACAGCAGTCATCATTTTTTACAGCAAAAAGATGATTGTGAAGGGTTGTTTACTCTTTAGATATTGCTATATATGTGTTTTTTTTTACATTGAAGTATGTAGATTCTTTCCCTTGAAAATCAAATCAAGGAGCAGTATAATTTCTGGAGATAAGAATGCTGCTGTATAAAAACCTTACTGATATTGAAAAACACAGAAAAAAAAGACAATGTTTCAGGCTATTCAGATTTCTCTCTCTCTCTTTCTTTTTTCCTAATATTTACTGCGATCAAGGGCTTTACACATTTGTTTTTTTCTTTAGCTGTATATAGCTGCTCAGAGCGGTGGAGAGCACTGACGAAGGTTGGCTTTGCCCCGCTGCAGTGTAACGAGCCAGGTCTCCTCATCACTCCTATCGCTCGCTGCACCGTGGGCATGTGGTACCTGCTGCTTGTTCCCTTCTCTCCCTGAAGACTGTGGCCTTTTTCATGTGTCACGGCTCAATTATCACATTCAGTTTTGGCTGCCAAAATAGCCATATATATTGTCTAGCAAGCGGCAGCCTGGGCCTTTATCCCCTCCTGGCTGTTTGCCAGCTGTTTAATTGCAGCCCTGTGTTTGCTGTGTCACATTGTATGGTGGTCTATTGTACCCAGCTAAAACAATATTTTGAAAATGTTTCAAATGTAAGCTAATTCTCTGAGAGAGTTTACGTCCTGTTGTTTAGATGATGAGTTGAGGATGTAATGTAGGTAATTTCTTCCCCTACAGCTATGACCATTTGTACTAAAGATAGTCTCACACATTTCCAGGTAAAGAGAGGCAAGATGGAGATGCAAAAATGTTGTGCTGTCCTCTTGAGAGAAGTAATTAGAGCTGTAGCTTTTCATGGGATTTCTCACTTTCAGTTTCAGAGGTGTTTTTCAGGCCGAACGTTCTTTGTTCTGCATGTTAGAAAAAAACAAGCATATAGAAACAGAAGTGAAATCTCCAGGAGCGTAGCAAATGCTGTGGGTTTTAGTCCTCCTCAGGTGCTTTGGGCGCGAAACCACATGGGTGTTTGGGGGATCAGCGTCCTAGAGGCGGAGAGCGACGCAGTCACTGGGCAGCAGCTCCTGCGGGGCAGCCCTCGGCTTTCCTCAGCAGGGGACTCGAGGCCGTGTCCCTCATGGCACAGCTGGACTTCCCACGCGCGTCTTGCAGTCCCGCATGGCCTGGGCCATGGAGCCGCGCAGCGAAACCAGCATGTTACAGACAGAACCCTGCGCAGGGCTGTAAGTGCGTGAGGAAATCCTTGGGCTAAGCGTGAATCCAGGAGAGCTTTCCCTGCTCACCCTTGCTCTCTCGGGGGACGTGTGACTTGGGAAGCTGCAGCTCCTGGGTGCGATTCTTAGCTGGTGCAAACCGAGTTAGCCCTGGAAGCTGTGATGTATGTTAGCTAACATTCTTGGCTATGCTGCAGAATCTCTTGGCAGAAACTTTGCTTTTTCCAATGCTTTAAGTAGAATCAGGATTTGTACTATTGCTTATTTAGTAAGAGGGATATCTTTGTAACAAGAAAGAAATGATAAAAGTCTTAGGAAAGAGCTTTACAATTTTAGGTCAGAGAAACACAGAGCAAATGAGAGCTTAAGAAAGATCCCATTTTTATGCAAAACTGCAGATTCATAATTAAATACTAAGTGTTGGCATTTTAAAAAGGAGAAGAAAAAATAGCCTGCAGGCAGGATTAGGTCTATAAAATATTTTCCTACTTTCTTAATTGGATGGGAAAATATCCCATTCTTCTAAATCCACCTAGCTTTCTGTTAGGGGCTTGACATTAAAATAGGTTCCTTTAGCAGGAAATTACAGTGTTAGAATGCGCTTAAACCTGTTTGTGAGATGTGTATTATGTGTATGTGTGAGTGATGTACTCAAGCCTGTGTCTATATTTTAGATCTAGTTCTAGCTAATACCTCTGATTCATTTTCAAAAAAATCAGTGTCTGGGAGTAGGGAAACAAAGGGAACATCAAAACGTATTTAGGAGACAGTTGTAGGACAGTTGGGTTGTGAGTGATTATGGCAGTTCTGCTGTGCTTTGTGTGGCTTTTCAGGAAATGCATCAAAACCTTTCTTAGTAACACTTTGTGCAGAAGGATCTACCTAATTCCAGTGGTTTTATAGTGCAGCAGTCCATCTGGTGTCAGAAAAGGTCACTTTCCCATGCCTGCATTTCCACTAGACTAAGCTCTTCCCTGTTCCATTAAGCTTTCATGGGAGCACTATATTTTGTATGTCAGCATTGAGTTTCTTAAATATCTCAAGTCTTTCTACTTTCTGGTCTAAAGACATCGTCAAATAAGTTTGATATCATATGAGTAAGATTGGTTCTGAAAAGTGGCTTGGCAAAAATTATTGTTATGTGCATGTCATCTGGCTTGATAAGGCAGATGTTCATGTGCTGTTGAAATGCTGTTGAAATTTAGTCCCTGACATATATATTTAAGTGTTTTCTGACAAGAAGCAGATCTTTCTGAAAGATAATTATAATACCCAGTATCATAAGGTTGCAAATGATTGTCTACCTTCACTGCAAATTAATGACAGCCTTGGAAAGTAAAGTGTTTCTTGACTATTTAAGGCCTGCAAGTAGCCCCAGAATTAGGCACAAGGAAGTTAAATCCCAGCAAGACTAAGGAGCATGAGTTGAAGCTTGTTACACAAAACTCAGCACTGGCAAAGCAATGGTGCCTGTTGTCTGTCACAGCTGAACATCTGCTCTGTTCTCCACACTCTAGCTGAAGGACAAGATGAGGAGAGGTCACAGATGCCCAGCCCGTATGTCACCGTGGGCTGGTGAAGCCCTGGATGTTGAAGTAATCAAACATTGATCAAACACAGAAGATTTTGCATGAAGAAGAGCAGGGGAAAACAGGTATCTGTGCAGCTATTCCTGCAGCACTGATGAAAAGCGCAGAGTGGCATTAGAAAAACACAGAGGTGGCAGGAGCTGGTGGAATTTGGGGTGAACCTGACCCACGGCGTCACTTGTGCTTGCACATTTGTGTGGCTTTCTGCTCTCCAGGCTCCTGGCAAGTGCTGTGACACTCGCTGCCTCTCTTCTCAGTGTCCTCAGTTCCTGACTTCACATCTTGTCCCATCCCACGCCCTTCCTCAGAGCTGTGAAGTGAAAATAATTGGGGCTGAGCAGTGGCTCTGGCTGTCAGGTATCTCTGTGCGCTTGCAGTTACTCTCCCTGGGAATCCTGGGAAAAAAAGGAAAGAATGAGGCATCCTCTCAAGGAACACGCAGAGCAATCAGGGTTAAAGCAGGCCATGAAAAGGGACGCTTCCCTTTCGTGTCGAATTGGCTTTGGTTTCCTAGATCCATTGCTCTGGAATACAGCCCTGAAACTCCAATTTTCTTGTAAGGAGCCAGCAGAGGCAATAGACTTAAACTTCCAGTTGTATCCGCTGGCAATTTCTAGCAGAAACTAATTACAGCTAGCAGCCATTGCCAGCAGATGCTGAGAAGCTTCCCTGCTTAGAGTCAGCAGTGAGTTTCAACCTGCACTGGCCTTTTTTTCTTTTTTTTTCTGTCCTTGGGATTGCCAAATCGGTTAAATATTTCAAACAAGTATTTTACATACACAAACAGAGTCTTCCAAAAATATGTAAATTATTTTATCAGGAAAATCCTATCTGTAGCTGTTCTCTTCCCTGGAAGGCAATTGAGTGGGCTTTGCACTGTATCCTGGTATCATTTCAAGATTACACGATGTGCTCGTTAAATTCTGATGTGATTAACGCAGCTCTTTCTGGACTGTCGGTTCTGTAGATTACTCGGGATCAATAAAGATGTTCAGTCCTGTTTCCCAAGGGAGGCTGCACGTTTGCAAGTTCTCCTAGGTACTGAAGATTTTTTATTTCTTGAACATGTTCCACTAAAAGAATTTCCCCCTGCAAAAATGAATCTTTTAATAAAGCATGGGGCATGATTTTTTCAACTCTCTTCACTAGATGGCGTCCCCTGGTAGTCTAACAACTGTTATTTTATTTTGAAAAGCACTAAAATCAATTTGAATCAATAAATTAATTCCAAAATATTTTACTCTTTCAGCATGTGCATCTTAGTTTGCTTCCTTCTACATCACCTTTCTACATGGAGAGCAGGAGAAAAGCCCTGTTGCTTAACTGTGGTTTCTGTGTGTCCAGAGCCAGAGCAGGCTGCTGCAGGCTCGGCTGGGCTCGGCTCCTCCTTGGCTTTCTGGAAAGCTTCTGGAAGCCCTTGCTGAGGGGCTGGCGTAGGAGGTAGTGCTCTCCAGGCAGTGGTTTAAACTCAGGGTTGGCTCAGGTTTCAGCAGCAATTGCAGACATCACTGTACGTTTCAGCAAACTAAGTCCCTGCCACTGTTTCATGCTTGATTGTTCTTATAGACACAGTTAGCCCCTTTTAATCATATACTAAAATATAAGCAGAATTGCTACTTGGAAGGTGCTAAATAAGACGGGCAAAGCAAAAAGTCACGTCAGCATTACTTTGTGGAAAAGTATTTGGAAGGCTTACTCTAAAATACAGCATCTGCTCTTCTAACAAGCCTTGTCAGATGAAAGTTGGATTTTCTGTTTATTTGGTGTGCCAGCCAGCAGGCATTTTTCTGGCTCGCTGCTCCTGGTTTGCCAGTGGTGGTTGGTGCTTGGTGGTTGACTGGAGCGCTGGGTGACACCCCGTGCTTGGCGCCAGCCCCAGACACTGCTCTAACCTGCTTCTCTGCTGGGCAGGGCAAGGGGACACGTAATGTCAGCCACACGCCTGAGCAGGGAGCAGCCACACAGCAGAGAGGTGGGCTTAGTCAGAGAGGAGAGCAAGGGAAAATGATACAGTATCACTATATCAAATGTTATAATGATAATATATGTTGATGAGACTACATCACTGAAGCTACTGTTTACTTCAAAGATTTGCAGCTGAGGGCTAGAACGTATTTAAGCAACTTTTTGAACAACACTGTAGGTTAATATATATTTTTATGAAGCCTCACATTGGAGAAGTAGGCAAAGTAAGGATTTGGAGACAACAAGGTTGTGCAAGGACTCAGGAACATGAGAGTTAACAGCCTGCACTTGCATGGCATGGCAATGGCACAAGACAGGAAAACCCTTAATCTTCTTAGACATGCCTGTGTGTTTATAAATCAGAATGAAAAGAAGTAGCTATGAAGTAATAAATTTACAGGCTATTCTTTCTTCTCTTTATACAAGGTAATTGATAATAAGAAGGTACAAAAGAGCATTGGTGGGAGAGGTCTGCATTCATCACAGCACCGTTCAGCAGAGCAGTGAAGCCCGCGCTCATCTGTCTTTGAAGCTGGTTGTTTAAAGCATGTGCAGAGATGCTCCCCGATGGGGCAGAAGGAAAGGGCCGGTGAAATAGGGCTTTATGCAGGAGGGGGAAGGCAGTATGGAGCCTCTAAATTGGAAAGAACTGTTTTGTTCCAGTGCTGTGGGAAGAGTTTATTTCACAAGAGAGGACTCTCCCTGGCCCTAGGCAGTGCCTGAGTATTTTTATAAAATTTCAAAGCCTTGTCTCAAAACTGATCCACCAGGTCTGGTTCCCCTAGGGTTCCGCGCTGTGACATGTAAGTGACATGGCCTTCTGAGCCTGCACAGGACCATGGGAGGAGGCGGGTAGGAGCAAGCCTTGCCTGCGGATCATCCTCACATCAGTCCTGAGCTTTTGCCACGTTTCTTACAGATGTTTAGGAACACGCCGTTCACAGGAATTGTATTTCTCCTGTGGCTATATCTTCAGGCTGCTTTCTGGAAGCAGTGAGAGGCAAAACTGTCAGGAAGCTCCTTCCTATGTTACTGCTTGGAGAGGCTCTGTATCAGCAGAATAACAAGAACCATTCAGTGCCAGTTTCTTTCTTTTTCTTTTTTTTTTCCCATGAGAGCTGAATGCTCATCTAACCCTGTTTATATGGAGGCATTCAGCACAATACTAAATGTGCTTGATTTTTTTTTATTTGCAGGTGACCTTTTAATGGAGCTGTTAAAGTAAGTGTAAACTGCACCTTCTGTTGTCATCAGGAAGTGCTGAAGGGCCAACTGCTCAGCGTGGGAGTCTCTGGGCTCTGACGTCGGGGAGGGTGGGCAGCCCCTACCCAGTGGTCAAGGGGGTTGAGAGGTAACATGGGCTGCCCTTCATTTTCCCTCTCTGCTTGTGCAGGCCTCCTCAGTGCTGCAGTACTTCCCTTTTTGTAGCAGTTGTTATTTTAGCAGGGCTTCTGGCAGGTATTCTGTTGTGCTGGTCCCAACACAAATTCATTCACGAGGACCATGGGGTTTGCTGGCTGTAGCCACTGGGTTTGCTGCTTGGTGGAAAACAGGGCCTGTGTGATGGGCCTCGATAACCTGCAGGCCAGACATAATCAGGGGAGGGAGCTTAGGTGGTTATCCTGCTTAGGGAAGTAGCATCCAGGCGTCTCATAGTGCCTTGCTGAAGATGTTGATCCTTGGTAGAAGTCAATTAAGGTCATTTCCACATGATACAAGCAATTTCTATGGTAACTATCTCCAAGGTTAAGGAAGTGTGATCTGGATGCCTTTGGTGCACATGTGCAGGAAATACAGGTAAACACCAGGTGACACAGACCTCAGAAACCCTTTTGCCTGTGTGCCCTCATAGCTGGTTGTTGCATTTATTAGCAGAGCACCTAAATGGGCAACAGCCTATGTGGCAGAGGGGGTGGTAAAGTGCATGGCTGTGATCTGGGTGGATGGCTGGATGGTGAAATGTGTGATTCAAGAGAAAGGCAGCTCAGACACTCTGCAGGAGCAGTTACAACCCCTAGCAACTGCTGCTGCAGGTTCTCCTCATTCACTTACTGCCTGGCAGCTCCTTTTTGGGTAGGGGATGTCTGCCTATCCATGATGACAGGAGAGGAGGTTTAAGTTATTTCAGTGCCTGGAAGATTGGTCCCCCTTGGCTACCAAGCAGAGAGTCTTGTGATGGTGGAGGGCATGGAGGATAAAGTCTGCCCAGTTTTCTGTGGATTTACATTTTTGTGTCCCTATCTGTCTGTGACTGAGACTCCTGGATGCTGAGCAGCTCTACTGCTCTGGAGATCTTGTGGCTGCTGAAATCAGGATGAAGTTCTTTCAAAGGACAACTTTTCAGGATGAATTTTAGTTTGAATCTTTAGTTTCCAGCAGAGTGGAAATGGAAGCAGACATATCTTTTTAAGAGGTTGTGAGAAGCACGTTTGAGGGTCCCCTCTACAAGTGGCTGCCCTCACTGCAAAAGGCTTCTTGCTCCACACGAAGCTCAGCTGCGTGGTCTAAATCAGCGTTCCAGGAGATCTCACAGAACACTTCGGATTTCTTCCCTCAATGCCACAGCAGGGCGTTCCCCGCTTTGCTCTCAGTGAGTGGCAATCAGAAGACTGTGGTTTGCCCTTAGGATCTGCAACACCTCTCTGAAACTGCAGTTGTTTTGGTCCTGCTTCATTGTTATTTCAGAGAAAAGCTTGGTCCTTGCTTCCATTCATTTCCTGACTAATTCTCCAGACAACCTGCTTTTCTACATCACCCTAGTGTTTTAGGTCCCCTTTTATTACCTCTGGCTTTTTGCCGGAGGCTCCAGGGTTTTCTGTTCACTTTTCAGATTGTCCAGAGGTGCTTCGGGCATTCTTAGCTCTGCCAGATCAGGCATGAAAAGGAGCTGGAATTCCCCCCTCTCCCATTTGCTGATAGACAGTCAGTTTGTGGCTTGCCTGAAACTCTCACTTCCCCTGAGGGACCCAAGGGACTCCGGGCACAGGAGACAGAAGTGGCTGCTGGGCAGGTAACAGCAGAGGAGCCTGAGGTCAGTGTCTGCTTGTGTGGGGAGGACAAGGAGGCACGCGGAGGGCGAGTGGACTTTGGTAGACTTTAGTGAAGAGGAAGGATTGCACAGGGCAGGTGACCTCATCTGTACCCCGACACATGCACACAAAAAGTGAGAGAAGAAACTAGGGCCAACTTGTGACATTGGATGAGTAATCTCAGACAGCTGTTCTGATACAGTAGCTGTAAAGTTAGATAAATACACAAGGGTGTAAAAGAAGACCTCAGTCTTCTGATTCCGTAGACAGGAGAGTGGCAGCTGAGAGAATTAGTTTACATTTTTATTAGGCCTTTTCATTAAGGAAATGGGAGAGTAGGATTTATACCCTTCCTGTCTCCTAAGGCTTATATGGGATGGTTCAATATTGGAATGCTTCTTAAGTGTCTCAAACTATTGAAAAGATTATTGCAAGGCTCTTGAACTGTTTTATAGCATGTGATACCTGAAAATATGTATTTATTTCAGGGAAGATTATTTAAGTGGTAGAGAAATGTGTGCTTGAGCACTGCTAGAGCAGTATGCCATAGCTTGTGTGACTCACCTAAGTAATGGAGGAGCAGCAGCTGGGGATCTAGTTTGTTTATCAAGAGACCAGGTAATAAGAATGCAGGTTTGTCCTTGTTCTATACAAAGTGAATTAACCTGAAGAGATTTTGTATCATATTCTAAGAAACCGTAGAAATAGTTTTTCTGTAAAACAAGTATTCCATCTGAATAAATGAGGCTACATCATCGCTTTTTATCCAAACTTCCAGTATGTTTCATTTTCAGTTTTGTTGCTTCCGTTAATTCATTAGCTATACATTAAAGCATTCTTTATTTTTATCTATATGATTATAGATGAAAACAGACGTTGCGGTCTTTTAATGAGTTTTGAGCACTTGCTACTTGTTAAGGTCTTGCTAGCACTTCTTAAGGTCTAAAGCCATAATACTGCAATGGGATAAAGCAATATTATTAGAGTAGTAGCACAGTTGAGTAGCTGGGTGACTTCCAGGGTTATTTCCTGTCATAAAAGCTAAACTGTTTTACATACTTCCCGCTTGTACCGGCATTTGTGGGAATTCTTTACAAAACTGCCCAGGGTACTTAATGTTTACTCTCACTTTTTATATCAATAGGTAAAGACAAAATTTTTAGAAAGGAGGAGAGTATAAAATCCCCTTTTAACACATTTTACATAAGGTAGTTATAAAGGGCTGTAAGCTACTACTGTGTGTTGGAAGTGGTTCTCTCCCCTTCAGCAGTTTGCAGGGACCTCTAAAAGCAGCGTGAATTTGACTGGCTAGCTGGACCTGAAAGCATGGCTTTTGATTCATTTTGGGATATGCTTTTGAGCATTGCTGTTCTAAGTAAGAACCAAGATTGCATCCAGCTGTTTCAGATTATTTAAATGTTTTGAGTGTGTGTTTGTTCTGGAACAGCGCTACTGAAATGAACAGAGGAATGGGAAGAGCCAAGTGTATCCTTGGCTGAAGTGCACAAATCCCTGCTTGATAGCATTGGGTTTGTTGCTCAACAGCAGAGTGATTTTACTGAAATTTCAATGATCATAATTAGGCTTCAGAAGTTATTACTGCATCAATCTACAGAAAAGCTGTATATTATTTTGGAGTTACTTCTGACTTTATTTCTTTTGTTGCTGTGCTGATTGAAAGCTGGACATATCTGTCAGACTGACCAAGATACCTGTAAGCTCTCTGCCAACAGGCACTCTTGATCAGAAATTGATAGTTTTCATATAGGGCATCTTGTCAATCCTTTCATTTAGCAGTAACCTGCAGGCTCTCAAGGATGAGGGAGTAGGGGGGCTCTCTTCGCAGCCACATGCTTCTTACTCTCGGTACCTGTGTGAGAACCTGCCTTTCCTTGTGCTTGTTTTTGTAGCAATGCATCTCCTGACACGATGTGCTTTGCTTGTCCTAATAAACAAACTCCTCCTTGTCTCAGTAGAGTTATTTTTGGTGTTTCCAAAGCAAGGATGATATAACATCCACATCCACCTTTTCCTAATAATCATTTTAGAGGATTGTTAACTGTGACCTTGGCTCTCTCTATATATTATACCTAAATTATATATAAAGAATATATGATATGTACAATATATAGTGTTATATGTATTACATTTTCTAAATAAAGTACTTCAAGAAATAGATTTTAACAGTATAAGCACTCTTCATGGATACAGCTCTTTCAGGTAACAGATTTGCGTTGTTGTTTGAGGTTAACAACATGAAACTACCCACAAATAGTATTTCATTCTCTTCCAAATGAGTTTATAGTGGAAAACATGATAACTATTATTATGCTATAATGCAATAGATGTAAACCAATTAAGAACTATTGTACAGTGCACAAAGAGTATCATTGCTACCATTTGAATAAAAATCCATGAAGAAAATATAACTTGTATTACTTTTTTGTTTTCTAGTTATTTGCTTTCTCACAGCATGTGCTGAGGAAAGGTTTTATATACAAAATCTGTACAGTTTGATTATCAGTCAAAAGATTAAATTGTCATAGGTGAATAACAGAGTTTCTGTTGGAATCAGTGATGGTGAAAGATGCTCAAATATTGTTATCGCGTGAATAATTGCAATAGATATGAAGCACCTAGCTAGCTCCTTTGTAATTAATACATTTACTTTTTTCTTCCTTGAGTAGATTAAGATTAGACTTTCAAGGAAAAGACCACTGTAAGAAGAAAAATTTGTTGAAGAAATATTAGTGACATGTTCAAGGGAAAAGGAAGAACCTATTTCTGAGATTGAATGCCTTCCCCCACCTGGGCCAGAAGGAAGGGAAGAGAAGGAGCAAATGTCAGCAAAAATGTTTCAGGAGAACTGTGGTTGCTCTGACCACTGGCATTTTAGCAGAAGATAGTTATTTTTCTTGCATTTCTGAAGGGAGGTTGAGAAAGCCATGAATGGAGTGGAAAGATGTAGAAGAGCGTGAAAAAATGAACTAGGAGGACACTGTGCATATACCTTCATGACCAACTGCAGTAGCGATGCGTTAATGTCCTGGCCCTGTCCCTGGGCAGAGAGAAGGTCAGGCTGGGATTTACTTTTGTTGGATGATTTTTGATGTCCAGTATGCAGTTATATTTGATTTGTGTTAGCTTGGTGTACTGAGCGTAGCCTGTTGTTTTGGATGTGGCCCTTGTCTGTACCTGCTTCACCTTGTGACTGCTGTGTGACACGTTGCTTGGAACTGTGTCTGGAGGCCATTCAGACTTGCCAGGTAGACAGCACAGTCTTGGGGGTGCCAACAGAATTGCCTTCTGGCTTTTAGATGGATTTTACATGACACTTGACCTTTAAAACCCCTAAGATTTTTCAGGATAAGATACCTGAGACATGGATGCTGTCTGTATCATCGCTGAGCTCCAGTTCAGGTTGCTAGTCACCCTCTATACCGCCAGTACTTCAGTGCCTTGTATTAAAGGTGGGTTGTGTCTTCTGCCTCGACTGGGATGAGGCATGAGGGTGATGCCTCTGGGACAATTCTTCAAAGTTAGCTTTTCTTCTCCAAAGTGTTTGAGACAAGGGGCAGCTTTCTAGATTGACTGTTGTGGAGCTTATTATACTTTCACAAAGCCACTCTCAGAAAAAAATAATAATCCCTGAAATATGTTGAATACTTTTTTTTTCCTTTTTTTTTTAATATGACGTGCTTAGAGTGTTCAAGATAGCATGGAGAGCAAAATGCCTTGGAGGAAGATGATGTAAGTCATTTCTTTAATAGGCAAAAACGTAGGGTGGATTCTCTAGAGCTGACAGCAGCAATGGTTCCCACTGAGTTTAAGAAAAGCTTATGGAAACAGTCAGAAATTAGTGGTGTCATCACTTCAGCATGGCTTCCCAGTAGCAGAGTGGTACCAGATTTTGAATTATTTCCCTTCCTAAGTTATATTTTGAATAGTATATTGTTCTGATTGGAAAAACACTTCTGCTGTTTTAGCATAACATTTCTGGCCAAATATGGCATTTCTGCATAGGCCTTGAGTACACTAAATTTCCATAGTTCAGAAATGACACTTTCTTTCATGTAGTGTTAATTTACTTCTGTAAACCATTGTACATGATTATCTTGAATTCCTGCTAGCAAATACTACCTTTTGTTTTCTATCTTCTGAAGGCACAAGGAGTGTGACGGGAGGTAGAGCTGCCTCGTCTCCTCTGACTGGATTTTGTTCTTTGAGAGATACGGCCACGCCATATCTCCTGGCAGAGGGATTGTGTCATACAGTGCCTGCCACATTGGGAGGTTGTAATGGGAGCTTCATGAAACCATAATCCTCTGGCATATCTGTTTGCAGGTCAACACAGTCGTTTCTCATCCAACTGTTTGGACAGTAGGAAGACATCTGGGGTTTATTTTAAGGTGTTTTAGTCCCTAAGAGCCAGGTTTGTAGACAGAAAAAAACAGAGATGATCCTCGTGTAACAGTAGCATTTGATTAATAATGTCTTGTTTTTCCTGGCTAGATCTAGAGGGGAAAAAGTCCCACCTCTGCAGTCACAGAACCATGGGACATTGCAGTGTTGGTGTGTTGGGTGTAGCTTGTCTCTACAGAGAAAGGTCCAAGTTTAATAATATTCTGCCTCTTAGGCTGCCGCTGCCTGGCTGTGGTGCTGCAGGCGCTGCTCTTGGGGCTAGAGCTCTGCTCCCAGCGAGTGGCACCAGCGGGGAGGTGCCTGCCGCAGAGTTAGATACAGGCTGCAACTGTATAATTAATATTACTATATTAATAATTAATTTTATTACTACTTTTACTACTGGTATTTTCCACCTCTTTTATGTTACAAGAACTAGAGAATATTACAGATTCATTGCTAATGAATACGGGATTTAAATACAATAAAGAAGAAAAAACTTTCCTTTGGGTTGGTTTTGTTAATTGTCTCTCAGAGAGACAGTTTCATTCTTTACCACCATTGCAGAACAGTGTGTGTTTGTGTGGTTTCAGAAAGGCAAGTGGAGGAGCAGTGGAGGGGACTCTACTGAGCCTTCAGTCATTAAGTGGTAATCACTGAGACCTGGTGCTTTGGTGACATGTTGAATTAAATATTGATTTTTGTCTTAGAGAGGTTTAAGATCAAAATTACATAATATACTACATGATACATAATACAAAATTAAACATACGTATCTTACAGTATTTGATAATCTGAAAACTCAGACCCAATCTCATCAGGCTAACTACTAGTGAAAAATAGTATCCTTCCAGCTCTGTGTCTGGTAAATATTAGCACATTTTAGAAAAGACAGTACTCAATTTGAATATATCTGTTGCATATTTCAATAGTTATGTAAAAATCTTAAGCCCCCGAGCCTGCATCCACGGGGCAGCCTGCCACATCCAGCACCCCTGCAGCCCGTGGGTGCAGCACCCGGCCGGTCCCTGCGTCCCCCGCTCCCCCTTGCTGCTTTGCTTGGGCTCTCAGCTGCCCTGCAGGGGTTATGAAGCCTCCCAGCCCAGCGTGAACAAGCCCTGTCGGATGTGGTGCACAGCGCTTCCGCAGAGCATTCGGTGGGAAGAGCTAGTCATTAAATCAGCACCATTAGAGAGAGTTACGGTTGGGATGGAGCTGCTTTTTCAATAAGCAATTTTACCAAGTGAGACTTGTTTCATTTAGTAGAAGATGTTTATAGATTGTTTTTTGGAATGATTATTATTTCTTTTCTTTTCTTCTTTCAATGTAGTTTGCTTTTTAGTGTAAAATGAACTTTCATGTTAGACATTGATTTTTATGTATTTTTATGCCCAATGCTTTCTCAATTCCTTTCCCTTGGTATGCTTGTGGAATTAAAACTCACATTGATGTTTTGTTAATGCTTTTAATACAGAAGCTACAGTCCGTACCTTGTGTTGCTTCGTCTCAAATTCAGCATGAAACAGAGCTCATAGTTATCCTGAGCTGCTTTTATCCTCACTCTCCACATTGTGGCACTCAAACAGTGAAACGCACAGTGGTAGAGAAGCGTGTCCATATTCATTAGCAAGAGCTCTATAATATTCTAGCACCCATATTAAGTCTGCCTTATAGCTGGTACAGAAAAGTGCTCACACCCTTTGGTAACTGTACATTTAACATACTAAACAGGCCAAGAGTAGAACGGGAAAAGGAATAGACTCTTCTGTGCCCCTACTTATATCAGCACGATGCAGCTGACGTAGAAGCGCCTTCTCAGAGGACCCCATGTTGCCGTGTTTTAAGCCTATCCAAGCTGGAGCTGCTGCGTCCCACAGCTGCGGCTCCCTGCTCCCTGGCTGCGTGATGCTGCTCTTTGTGCCCGTCTGTAGCCAGTCCGAGGGCTGACGCAGCCTAAGAGCAATCGCTTCTCTTGGTTAGTTTGCAGCGTGCTCAGTAGCAAAACCCTCTTGTGAGGGTGAAATGCCCAGCACTTGCTATTTAAGGGTGACATTCAGGAAGTCAGTATGAAACAAGTAAAACCACAAGACTAATACGCATGTGTTCAAGACCATTAAATCCCTAAGTGGATGCTTCTCATTCAGAGCCTTAGTGTGTTTTAATGTAGACAGTGCTGCCTGACTAGCCAATTTCAGCCTAACTTTCCTCTCTTTCCATATAGCCAAGCTGTAACTTTGTTGCTGAAGTTAAAAGATAATTTTTAGAGGGAGGAAAAAGGCATCTTTTAGCTACACTGCTCTGAAGTAGTAGAGAAACCTAATCCTATGTGTCTGAGGCAGAAGGGGTTCCCCTGCGCTCCCACCAAGAGCTCTGGATGCTCATCATTTTGAGATGTGCCTGCATTGCGGTGAAAGCGATTTACCAGCAGTGCTGGCTTGCTTGGTCCTTCATGAAGCCCCAAATAAACTCTATTCACTAGGTTGCACTTTCTCCCTTTATGATATAAACATGTCTGCACAACAGCAACACTATGTGCTAGTTTAGTCATTAGGGCTGCTTTGGGTTTGGATTGTTTATATCTGATGTTTCTCTAGTGAAGAAATGTATTTTCTCTGTTAAGAAAGCACTGTTTATCTCTAGAGTTCTTTTGAAATTTTAACTGAAGATATGCTTCTTAAGAATGAAATAGAATCCACAAAGGGTGATGAAAGATATGTTAATACTTACATCAATATTTCTAATTGCCTAAAATTTAGGCATTTTATTTAAACAGATAACTGGGGACTTCATTAACAGCTTTAATTGACTGCTTAGTCTGTTGAAAATTGCCCAGTTATTGTTCACAAATCAACTACTTTTTTAAAGCCAGTTGTGTTTTTAGATTAATTAGATGCACTCAGTGGGACTGATTGTTTTAACTGTTCTCTCTTCCTGCGTCTCAAGTGTGTGTGTAAAGGGCTTTGGGAATAATAGATTCTTTTGTTGACATGAAAAGTGACATTGAAGATATTTGTAGGAAATCCCAAACTGCATTTCTCAATGTCATTTAACTTTCTGACATGGAAGTTTTGCAGTGCATGATGGAGGTGACTGATGCCTGAAATATGGGGATGTGTTAGAACTATTGCATAGGGTACTAACAGTGTGATCTCAGGCCAGTGAGTAAGCTGACAGCCTTTGATTTGGGGAAATTACCTTCTAGTCATGCTCCGCGGCCCAGGTTTTCAGCATGACATTAGAGGGACCACCTTGTGTCCACATACCTCCATTTGCCATCTTCAGAATGAGGGTAACTTCATTTTATCGCAGAGGCTTTGATGACACACCTATTAAAGAATAAAAAGCAGTCAGTGGACCACATATACAGGGATCATAGATAAATTTCAGAATAAAATTAATGATAATTTTAAACATTTTGGAGGTAATTTTATAAACTTTTAGACTGAACATAGTTCTCTAAATCTTTTCTTCTTAGTGGATTCAAATGGTACCATAATTGTCCTCACAAATTAAAACACTTTATAGCACTAGTGCTTCAACTGTGATGACAAGGAGGCGTAAGAAGTGGCCGTTCATTTTACCCTAAATCATGAATTCATTGCTGTGAGCACATGTTGAAGGAGCAGGAAATGGTTTCCGTTACTCACTCACCCAGTTTGTTTGGTGTTTAATAGCGAGTATGTAAAGAGACAATTTTTGTAGTGTTTGCATGTGGAAGGGAAATCTGTGCTGACTTCAAGGTATTTAAAAATAAATCTAGGGGTTAGCAAGAGCTTTATAGCTTTATTCATGCCTTTCAGTGCTGTGATTTCTCTTTTCTCAAGAGCAAGTCATGTTTGGTAAACATGGGGCATTGCCTGTGTGTTTATTTACAGCTCCTCTGTCAAGAGCATGGACAAAATCGCTTTTGTTACCAGGCTTAACCTCAGTATTTCTTGTTGCAGTTTATCAAAATACATTCTGGGGATAGTTATTTTTCAAAAGAAAAATTGCAGGAATTGTGCCCCCATGAATGTTTATTCTGGAAAATGGGCGGAAATTGCAAACAGCAGCAAAACAGGTCCTAAGAACTAATGTGAATACAAATAGGAAAGTAAAGTTGAGCTATCGTAGCAATAAACAGAGTTAATGACGCTTTTGGCAGTAGAAAAAAAGAGCAGCTTTACAAAATACATTACTCGTATCTGCGTCTTACAGCATCAATGCAATTAGCAAACGATTTAAGTTACCTCGCTTCCTTCAGTAATGACAGGGCAGATTCTTCTGCTCAAGACAAGCTTAGTGCTAGGGGTTTTAATCGCCTAAGACACTGCACTCCTCAGGATGATTAATCCTGGGTCTGCACCTATTAGATTCCCCATATGATACAGCTTGGCGCGAGGCAGTCACGATCCCGCAATGACATTTCGAAGCTAGACCTGGCAGCGTGAAGTTTATGCCCTTTTTCTGCTGGCTGCAGGAGGGTAAATGATACTCAAACAAGCAGAAAGCCTGGTGTTACAAAGATAATTCATTGACATTTTTGGAACGTATATGGCTTGGCAAAGTTAGTTTATATTGGATCAGCACTTTGCTTTGAGCAGCCGTGCTGGTTTTGATCTAGTAAGAGGAATTCAAGCTGGATTTACTGTTGCATCAAACCATGGCCTCAGGCACAAGCCCTGTACTACTTCACAACTGCCTGAATTAGCAGGGGATCCATGAGTTAAAAATAGGCTTTTTTTTTTCAACAGCAATTTCTAGATTTCAGTCTTAAGGGCATGATAGACTTAAGGAAGTGACAGGAGCAAAGGTTTGTACAGTGAACTAGGCTTCATGTGTCTTCTGTTATATACAGTCTTTATGGATGTTTTAGCAGCAGTAAATTACCTTTCCTTCTCACCAAACAGGCATAGGAGATAGTTCAATGGGAGATAAAATAATAACTGTTATAGCTATATAAAGAGCATAGTAGCCTGAAACTATTTCCTTGTAAGCAATTGCACATAACCTGGAGACCTTAATAATAGCAAGTACCTTACCAAAAAGCATTTTCAAGATGAATTTGATGTTTTGCTGTAACCAACCCACATGTATCCTACTGCAGTGAGATGCTGTAATCCAAAAATTAGGGCTGCACTTGAGACTTTTGCCAGTGATAACAGTACAGTTTCTGTGTGTAGAGAGCTTACCACTCACGCTCTGCTAGTATGGATACAGGCACTGCCACCATTCCTATCGATATAGAGAAGAGGTGCTCCAAAAAGCCACACAGACTCTTTATTCTCTGAGGAATAAAGCAACTGGAAGGCACTGGCCACAAAGAGTTTTTTAAAAAAATAATGGCCAAACTTTGTTCAAAATAATAATACCTGAAAACAGTATTTAGATGCTGACAGGGCCTCAGAGGGTTACAGATCTCTTTGCACTGCTTTTTAAGAGGTCTGGGATACAAATACCAGCATGCAGCATGGTGGATGTTGGGGGTCGCTGCCCTTGTGCCCAGCTGCTCATGCAGGAGAGCCCTGCGTTTGCTCCTTCCGTGGGAGATGGGTTCGTCAGGGCTTAGAGAAAGAGACAGGCAGCAGATTCACTGCAGGGAGGGTCTGTGTATTTTCCCGAGTTACCTCCTTGACGTGTTGCAGCCCCATTAGCTTCTGGTGGGGTTATGCCAATCTAGAACATCATCCAAGAACGTTAACTGAGATTTCTCTGTCCAAAACGAAGCCTTTTACAGCGCTATTGTTCTGAGTACCATTTTTTATAGTAGGATTTGTAAAATTTGATTCCTGAAACTGTGTTGTGGATTTTGCAAAACCCAGTGTGTAGCTTTTTGACCTGAGGTTTTCAAGTATGTAATTGTGGAAAGTAAGTGCAGACATTAATCGTTCCTTTCCTCAGCACCTACAGCTGATTTAAGAAAAACAGAAAAAGTTAATATATTCCTTTCATGATGCACTGCCTTCCTGTGCAGGGCTGTATAAATCATAGTTAACGATTGTGGCAGAGGCACTGTGGTGGAGTGGTGTGTGAAGAGCTTTGGAATTTTGCTTGTGCTGAATCTTATCTTGGGATTGAGGTTTGGGGAGGCTGCTTTTCCTGCATAGCCCTCGCTCCATATATCCCATGTGGTTTGTGAGCTGCTGTCTTCATATCTAGCTGGGGAGCCTGAAGTGTCAGTCCGAAGAGTAGGGCCTTTGAAAGGAGACCCTAGCAAAATACTTGGTCATCCAGAATTTAGTCGTGCCGGGTGGTTCACTGCTGTCTGGGAGTTTCCTGGTACGTTGACATTTGCACACACTGGGAATCTACCACTTCAGTCAGTACTTAGCATCTCTGATGGTCATCCTGGGATATAGATGAGTACTTTTAGTTTTATGGTACCAGCCACATTTCTTATAATTATGTCTGTCAGGAAGCTTCCTAAAAAAAAAAAAAAAAAAAAACAGATTTTTTTCCCTCAGTTATATCTTGTTACAGACCCAACTTGTGTCTCATAATAAAGGACAGAGTTTACATTGATAGAGCTAAATTACGTTTCCTTCACCTCTTTTTAATCATCACGGTCTCAGTGCTATGAAGTTATGTTCTGTCCGTGTCCTGTCTGTTTAGACAAGTGCTGTTGACAAGAAGTATTTGGTGAGTGCAGAAAGTAGCAGGCTGTTAAGATCACCTAAACTGGAAATTTCTTGTTCGGTTTCTCATCCCATAGCTGGTTCTGTACAGACAGCTTTAATGTCTTTTGATTTAGTGGTTGCAACAAATGCTGAATTCTGATTTCTGTAACAAACCATGTCAGAGTCTGTCAGACGTCCTGGTGGTGTAAATGCCGCTGCTTCCGTGTGAACGCTCCCAGCTCCGTGCTGGCAAAGCCCTTCATCCTCGTGCAACCTGAGACGCGGGATTCAGCAGGGTTAGGTTTAAAGAACCTGATGTGACCCTGTCATCCCCTGGAGTTTAACCTCGTGTCTTCTCAAATTCGCCATCTGAAGTCACGCCTGTAAATTCAATCTGTTCAGCTGACTAGTTGCACAGAGCGCTGGCGCAAGGGCTTTGTCTTAGCTGGATCACATACAGCTCCCTCCGCGGAGCAGAGTAATGAATATTTGCGTAGGAAGCAGATGTAGCCAGCTAGCTTTATTCTGTCAATTTATGGAATTTATTAAAAAATCTATGCAGTTTTTATGTGTTAAGTAAAAAATCTCAATTTTGTAAAGAATATTTTTGTCATTTGTTTTTTTTTGCTTTTTTTTCCATGAGTATTTTTTTAATCCCATGCTTTTTAAAATGAAGCATTCCAGGTGATTCTTTTCATTAATTTGAGAATATACTGGCAGTGCCTTTACTAAATGGGGCTGCTCTGCAGGTTGGTTTAGCAGAGCTGGTTGGTGAGGCACACATGTGTGCAGCGTGGCTGCATGGCCAGAGCGCTGAGGAGGGCAGCAGGCCCTTTGCTCTGCCAAGATTCTCGCTGGACGGGCATGAATGGAGGAGGATCCTTTATTTACACAGACCTGAGGGGAAATGCCCTATTTTGGGGGCCTTCAGAGAGGTTTTGTGAGAGATAAGTGCAGTTCTGTTTGTTTCCAAAAAAAGGCCTTGGCCAGTGTGCACGATGCACGGCCGGGTACAGCTGTCGGAGTGGCTGGAACAGGAACACGTAGGCGGCAGCAGCCCAGCGCACAGTCCCGTCCCCGCTGGTTTGTCTCCTGTCTCTGCCTACCAGGCATGTGGGAGTTGCTGCATTCGCAGAGTTATTAATGGAGCAGGGATAGCTTTTGCACTACGGCAAAGTGAGGCAACACTTCAGCTGTTAAAAGAAGTATTTCACAAGCCTATCAGGTGTAATGAAATGGCCAAACTTCCAATTTAACAATTTTTGCCTTTACCCAAGTGTGTTTACTATAATAGTTATATATTACTTCTGATATTGCTGCAGTCTGTAACAGTTGTATATTACTTTTGATGTTGCTGCAGTCCTTTTACAGTGGTACCAGGGGGTTTGAACACAGCATTTCCTTCCCCTCACAAGGATCAGGATTCCCCTTCTCACGTCGTAGCCTTACCCTTTATATATTGCCGACAGTAGCACAGAAGAGCAAGGTAGATAATAATAATAGGCAGAGAGTTATTGTACTAAGCTTCTGGCTGTTAAGTGATAGATACCCTTGTGCTGCCCTGGAGAGTGATTCCCGGGGAGTTTGGCACAGGACTAGTAGCTGGAGCTGCACTTGTGACGGATTTGCTGGGCTGAAATATGTCGCTAATTTAATTCAGCTCTTTCATTAATCTGATTGAATCGCATCCAGCCATTAAAGGTGTGTGGAAGGAAGGTCGCTGCCACGTGAGGCAAGAACACCAACCCCAGCATTAAACAGCCATTAGGACAGCAAGTGCTGAAATGCAATTGCTCCATAAATATTTGGTTTCCAAGCATAATATTAATTAGCTATAAGCTTGATGAATGTCAAGAATTAACTAAAACATTTTGGTGGCCTATGTGGGTTTTAAATATTATCATTATTACCCTAATATTATTAGATCTTATACTAATTGCTTCTTAGAGAGCACAAATGCAAACAGTTCATTACATCATGAAAAATGGCTCTCCTGGCCTGTGGATTTTCCCTTTTTCTCTAAAATTCATCTATTTTTTCTCTTCCCTTTTGTGTATGCATTGCAAATAGAAAGGTATTTTAAGTGGTATTTTAGGGCCAAATTTATTTAACAGCACTTCTAACTTTTCTGCTTTGGCTGAGCTCTGGAGGCCAGTACATTGCTGCTCTCTACTTTCCTTTTGGCAAAAGGAAAATAGCTGCAGTTCCACAAATCTTTTTGTTGTTGTTGTTGTTTTTAATTAAAAAGGATGTCAGCCAGAATTCTTAATTATTCTTGTCCTGTTAAGAAAAGGTCTGCAACAGTTTAAACATTTGGTATATGAAGCAGTCACAAATTAAAAACATTTTGGGAAATTATGAACTGAAAGGGAATTCATAATCCAAACCAGCTTGCGGTTGTTTCTTGGATATGACCATCACGTAAAAACAACCCGGTCCTGGCCATGGTAGCTGCAGGCTGCTTGTCCCCGCGGAGCCCGGCTGCTTGGCGAGGCCGCGGGCGCGACAGGGATGTGGCGCGGGACAGGCCTCACCGCGAGGGAGCCCCCGGAAGCGCGGCCGGCACCACCAGGGCACCGGCTGCGGCTCTTGCTCCGCGCATAGGGAGATGTGGGAGCTGCCGGTGGCAGCTGTGGAAACGCAGAGGGGGAATCACGACGCACGGCCGTGGGGCTGGGGAGGCTGCCGGGGTGCAGGGCGGCTCGACGGCACTTCGATGCCGAGACGCGCTGGCGGGAATGCTGTCACGCTCGTCCCTTTGCACTTGCTTTGGAACGGAACAGCTGAGGTTCTGCACTTTTTTTTTTTCCATAGAAAGGTAGTTCCATTTTTACACTGAGACTTGTTTTTGGAAAAAAGGTTCTGCTTTGATTTTTTTTTTTTTTTTTGTGAGGTTGGATGGTTGCTCTGGTTAATAGCAGTAATTCGGGTGTCTCAGAAGTCAAGAAAATTCCAGCTTACTTCTTCCAGTCCCACCCATCCCATTTTCCTGTTTGTGTGAGTGGGAAATGTGAATTTACACAGTGAATGTGAATTTACACAGGGTTAACATATCACCCTACACAGGGTTAACATATCACCCTACAGGCTGTGTATCAGTGTGCCTGTAGGTCACAGTTTTATGATGGTGTCATGGGCTCAGTGCACGGAGAAGGGGAGCGCAGTTGCACCATGCAGCTTCTTCTGTGCTTCGAAACTGTCACAGGAAGGACCGCAGAGCTCCGGAGCAACCGGGTCTGCCAGAAACCGTGGCTGGGATAAGCTTTGGGCAGTGACACAGCACTAGTCACTCCCTTGCAATCCTCTGTGTTCAAAGCATGAAAGCCCAGGGACAGTGAAGTGCCCAGCAGTTGTACCTATTTGAAACACTGAACTCACTGAAATTGGTCAGAAATGAGGCAAACGTTACAGATGTGCAAGTGGTTAGTATTAAACAAAGCAAACAGATATAAAAAGAGATCCATGAAATACCTGTCTCAGAGGTGCACCTGACTCTCTCGCTCTGTCTCTCCGCCTTTCCGCAGTGCTGGTCCTAAAGGAGATAACATTTATGAATGGAGATCGACTATACTTGGACCCCCAGGTTCTGTATATGAAGGAGGTGTTTTTTTCCTGGATATCACATTTTCATCTGACTATCCATTCAAACCACCAAAGGTAAGGGCAAGCTTTTATAGTGTTTTTAATTGTTTTCCATGTAGGTGAATGTTACTTATAGAGAGTGAGTGCTCAGCATTTTCTGAAAGTCAAGTTTGTTTATGGTCTTCTGAAAGCTAAAGGGCCTGAAATCTTGGCTTGCAATTTCAAAAAAGAATCTGTGCCTCATTTATTGGATGATTACTACACACACCGCTGGTTCCTGAGCTTTGCCAAGTGATAAATGAGGTGATTATACTGATCATGAGTAAGATTCAAAAAACAAATTTTAATAGAAAAGTGCAGAAACCTTCTTAGCCTGCTCCTTCTTAGTCTACCTAATGGAATATATGTGCAATAATCTCTCCCTTCTAAGCCAGAGCTGTATTATATATTTTCCAGGTAATTGTTACCAAAATAAAAGAAGGCTAAAAGTAGATTCATTCTGATAGGCAGTGTTAAGTGTGTCTTCAAGTTGACTTAAACGCAAAATCCCCTATTATAAAATGTCAGGGTACGTGCAGCTGGATAGGTCAGAAGCCTTGTTTGATAATTCTTTGCAGCAAAAGCTCTTTCTGTAAAATGAAACCAATCTTAATTTTTTTTTGCTGGTTCAGAATTAGTAGCGACATTTATGAAATCATCATTTCCTAACAGATGCCAGGGAAGCTACTGGTTGTTCCCTCATCAACCCCCCTCACTCCTCACCGTGCTGTGTTACAAATCTTGTCCACAACACCAGAAGGACACTGCTGACATTTACAAGGAATAAATACGTTCAACCACACAATATTTCCTACTACTTGTGGCATCTGGGGCAATAGTGTTGTTATTACAAATCCATTATTTTGTTTCTTCATTCCCCAAAGCACTATAACATAAAGAATAAGTATAGAGTGTATATATATATACACACACTTTATATACATAAAAAGTGTGTATATATATATATATATGTATATATATATATATATATATATATATAAAGAATTATATGTACTTCTCCAAAACTCACAACATTTAATGTTCTTTGATTTAGGACTGTAAAATGAAGTGATGGAGATTTTTAGATAAAATTCTCCTACAGGAGATTTTAGATAAAATTCTTCATGAAAATCATGTGGATTTTGTTCAGAGTCATTTGGGGACATTCGGTGGTTTCAAAAAACATTTAATGGATTGGTACAAAAACAAAATTTAGTTCATCTTACTCTGTTTTATGTATTTATGTATATATTACTTCAAATATTTCTAACTTCTCATTTATGCATAATGATACTTCACTGTTTACCAATACTAGTCTGAAATAATTTTAAAAATGAGTATGGTGACCATTGTTCAAGATACTATATTTAGATAGTGTCTGCCTAATAAAAGATATTACAAAGATTTAGTTAGATGCTAATTTGAAGAAAATAATATATTCTAGTTTTAAGTATTACTTTTCAGAAGTAAGGAAATGATCAATCTGTGATTGAATAGGCAGGAGAAATTCTGTCTACTTCCTTGTATTTGATAAGTGCAATAAAATTTTGTTTGTGGCAGATAGTTCTGGACATGTAGTTCAATATCTTCATTAAATAGTGTACAGAATGACAAAGTGTTACCAGACAGAGTGCTTCTGTGAAAGTAATTTATGCACCACAGACTTCCGTGGTAGGTCTCCGAAAAAGTAACCACGACTAACAAAAAATAAGCCATTTTAAGTGAAATTATTTTAGAAAATCAGCAGAGAGGAGTTGCCTCCACAGAGGTTCTGCAGAATTGAGAGTGCCCCAGACACTTGTGCTCCCCGGAGAGGCAGGACAGCACGCCAAGGCAGCAGTTAATGTCTCTTTTTCTCTTGCATGGTAATTCCAGGTTACTTTCCGTACCAGAATTTATCACTGCAACATCAACAGTCAGGGAGTCATCTGTCTGGATATTCTGAAAGACAACTGGAGCCCTGCTCTGACTATTTCAAAGGTTCTGCTGTCTATTTGTTCTCTTTTGACAGACTGCAACCCTGGTAAGGAACTTATTGAGCATCACCCTGTACTCATTTGCATTATTTCACATGAAACATCTCATATATAATTTGTATGTCTGATTGTATTTAGATTAAATCAAAGGTAATACTTTTAAAAAAATGGGAATGAAATGCTCCTGTTTTGGCATACAGTTCCACACTTAAAGGCTCTTGTCACTTCTGTGGCACAACAGAAAACCAACAGGGGTCAGTCCTTGGTCCAGTCCTGTTCAATTTGTTCATCAGTGACCTGGATGAAGGCACAGAGTGCTCCTCAGCAAGTTTGCAGATGATACGAAGATGGGAGGAGTAGCTGACAGAGGGCTGTGCTGCCATCCAGAGGGACCTCGACAGACTGGACAACTGGGCAGACAGAAACCTCATAAAATTCAACAAGGCCAAGTGCACGGTCCTGCACCTGGGGAGGAATAACCCCAGACACCAGTACAGGCTGGGGACCGA
>JAUBNY010000278.1:2294319-2309967 GCA_032275445.1 Crypturellus soui | reverse complement strand
CCTTAGGCATTCGATGATTCTATGAACAGTGTTAAGCCGGTTCTTTCATAGGTGTGGTAGAGAAAAAAAACATTGCAGGCCTGTATCCCAGCTGCTGTAGCAAGTGATTCAAAAATTCCGGAAGGCAACAGGAATTCTCTGAATTCACTGAGTCATAAATCATTCACAGTGGAAGTGACCGCAGGAAATCCCTTCTCAGCAGACAGTAACTGAAATGTTTAAGATTGCAGCTGTGATGGGCACAGTGTTTGCCATTTTCCGAGAAAGCCCCCTATTCCTGCTGGGGTTTGGGGAACTTCCCTGGAAGCAGTAGGGTTTCACAGCAGCGCCTGTATGAGCAGTGTCATCATGCAGTGAATCCTAATGGCTGTGCTCCGTAGAGGAACTGAGTGCTGAGGCTGAGATTCTTTAGAGAAGACCAATAAGGAGCAGGGAAGAACAAATCACCATGTTAGATACAAAATGTTGGGGACTCCTGATACAGGAGCACTGCACTGCCCTCACCATATGTCCCTCCGCAGTGTTCTCTGGTCTGGGGGACGTGTGCTGCACCAGGTGAATGTTGCTTCCCGGCCCAGAGGAGGCTCTGCCTGCCTGCTTTGACCTCAGCAAGTTCTTAGTTTCTGCAGCTTGCAAGGGAACTGTTGTACCTGTCTGTAGTTTCATCACCATCAGCTGGCAGCATGTCTGTCTCTACAGGTGATGTTTGCCCTCCCTGAACAGATTTGGTCTTTAGAAAATGAAAGGTTTTGGGGGAAGGTTTGCAGTTTGATGACATCTATTGTTCAAATTAGAGGCAAATTGTGCCTGACAGAATGGAACCTGGATTGCCGGTGATCTTACCAAACTACCTCCCCTGCTTTTTGTCAAGTTTTGGCTGAAAAGAGCAGCTGCAACATCTGAATATAGCTTGTCTGCCTGTCTTTTAACCTACTAAAACTCAGACTACCAAACCAGATTAAAACATCTTCCTATTCAATGTGCCTTGTGTGTTTTCTCTTGGAAATGTCTTGTATGGTAAGACCCTCATTTTATCTCACAGCATTTGCTGCCCTAACAAAGACTGTATTTTGGAATAGACTGTGGGTTTTAAACCATGGCTTTTTATTGTGGGATGGTTCCTGACATTCCCTTTATGTCTTTTGCAGCTGATCCTCTGGTCGGAAGCATAGCCACTCAGTATCTGACCAACAGAGCAGAACATGACAGGATAGCCAGACAGTGGACCAAGAGATATGCAACATAAATTACAAACTACTTGTGCAGTGTGAAGGTGCAGAAGGCAACTTTACAGTGTGCAACAGATCTTTATAGCCTTTACAATACGGACTTCTGTGTATATGTTATACTGATTCTACTCTGCTTTTATCCTTTTGAAGACTGGGATACTGCTCCCCACAAAAAGGTAAATGCTGTCAAGAGTAGAAATTTGTAGCTGTAGATTAGTTATGTTTAAAATGCCTACTTGCAAGTCTTGCTTCTTTGGGATATCAAAATGTATTTTGTGATGTACTAAGGATACTGTTCCTGAAGTCAACCAAATATTATAGTGCATTTTAGCCTAATTCATTATCTGTATGAAGTTATTAAAGGTAGCTGTAGATTACTAGGAATTATGTCATTTGTATTAAACCCAGATCTATTTCCAATATGTGGTACATGCTGTTGTGAAAACTGTTTTAACTTTTACCTTTGTCAGTTTGTAATGAAAGGATTTCCTTTTTCCCTTTGTAGCTCAGAGAGCACCCAGTGTATCATCTCAAACACAATAAACATGTTCCCCAAGGAGCAGTTTCTTTGTTTTCCTATTTTAAATTAATACTTGAATAAATTTAATTATAGTAACAAGGCAGGGCCATTGTATCACAGATCTCTGTGGGTAATCTTTAAATTAATATACATAAGCAAAGGCTTGCTATTAAATGTTAATGTGGACCTGTGGATTGTTTAAATTTTCCCTGGTTTTCTTTTGCAGAACAAATGTCATTTCTACTGTTTCCTTAAATTTCGTCCTGTCGAGCTCTCTCTCAAGGAGGAGCGGGAGCCCCGAGCGCGCTCCCTGCCAAGGCTGTGGGAGCTGTTGCCTCGGGCCCAGTTCTGCTCGCGTGACAGGGTGCCCAAATCTTGCTGCGAACCTGTATTCCGCAGGACTAGGGCAAAGTTACAGAGTCTGGTGCTTTCGTTTCAGGTCAGAGCAGGTGTGACTTGCTAATCTGGAGGATTACAATTGTCCATTGCAAATGGTCTTCCAAAGCATGGTTGAAAACTACTATATCATCCACCCCCCAAAAAGGAAGGATTAGAATAAATTTAATCACATTTTTATGACATAAAAACAGTTGTGGGGGAAATAACCTTCATCAGAGAAAATGAAATGTGTAAGACTTTTGGACTACTTTTTCCTCACCCTTCTTCCCTTTCTGCCTTGAAAATTTTGTAACATCTGTACAAAGATACAGCTTTATAGTACACACACTTGAAAAAGCGGAGTCACTAACAGTTTTATAATTTAAGCTTTTGTAGGTTGCCAGTCACAATATTGATTGTAAAAAGGAGTTTTGATCCCTTTAAAGGATTTTAAAAATTACAGCTAATTTCAAACTTTACTTTCTCCCTAATCACCTGGTGTTTTTGGAGATCCTGTAGCACTTCCATCATTAAGATGCTCTGTGCATTTAATATACGAAAACTGAATGTTAAGTTTAAATATTAAAGCAATAGAAGCTGTTAAGATTTAAATCTAAAATTAGCCATCACTATGTAGATCTGCTTTTGTATCACATGAGCTGTGAGCATGAATTGTCCAGCCTACTTGAAATATTCCTACAGATTGCTGAAGGTGGCTTGAGGAACTGTGGATCTCAAGTATCTCCACCTCGAAGCCAATCTCTCTTGATAGCCACAAGGTAGCTCTAGAGGTCAGGTTCCAAAGTGCAAAAGGGAATGAGAAACAGATCTGGTGAGTCTACGCATGGACAGCAGGTAACAGCCTAAGGCCAGGAGATAAAGTGCTGGAAATCACTGCTGAAGGTGACTAGAGCTTTTCACTGTTCATTGAACACAGGGAGGACTAGCACAAGGGGCAAACAAGGGGATATCACGTGTGGGGGATATCTGTGTGTGTCTGCGCAGTGCTCCCCTCAGTGCACTGCGATACTGCACAGTGCTCATATGCCGCTCCAGGGAAGTGCAAACTATGTATTGCACGTGTTAACTATGTTGCCTACAGAATTAACAGATATTTCTATCATAAAATATTATGGTATAACAATAAAGTTTTTAATCATAATTTTAATGTATTCGGGGGTTTGTATTGTACCTACAACTTAAAATACCTAGGTGTACAAGTGGGATGCCTTGTTAGTGTTGCCCCATCTTGCCTTCCTTGCCATTGGATCCTTTACACTGAATTACCACCCCGTTTTTTTTGTTGGTTTGTCATGAATCTGTTCTTTTTTAATGTAGGTTTTTTTGTGTGTAAATTTTATATTTACTGAAGTAAAGGTTGTTTTGTGTAAACATTTAAACTTTAAAAAAAGAAGCTAATTTTGTTTCTTAAGTTCTCTCTGCTAAAACATGCAGTAGAAAAATTTGTATTGTTAAATAAATCAATTAGTTGTTAAATGAGAATGTGTGTCTATTTTCGTGGGGAAGGGAGAAACTTCTGATGGAAATACGTCCAAAATACTAATTTTAAATATATGTCTGAAACAGCTATTTTGTTTATAATAGTGAACACTGTTTTCAGCCCTTCTGCTAGATTCCACTTTTGTGAGTGAATTTCACCTTTCCTGTATTTTCTTCAGCAAAATGCATCATTAGATAAGCAGAGGAAAGAAGGAAGGTCTTTTCAGACACCCTGAAGTAAAACAGCCTCAAGGTCAGTGACACTAGCATGACTAAAGTGAGATTGGATTCAGTTATAAAATAGCACCATGTTTGTGTGGGCCGTTGTGATGGCATTAGGGAACTCGGCGTCGCTCCGTATACATTATCCTCTAACCTTGGCGGGGTGGCAAGCCTTGCATTTATATATTGCCTTATGGCTCCTGAACCAGAACAACAGCTTCTCTTTGCTTGCTAACCACCTAGCCTGAAAGCCCTTGAACGGATCCCAAGATAGCAGGAGAGAAAACACAGAACATGTGTTTTGAGGAGAAAAGGAGTGAGACAGGAGTGCCGCTGGGCAGGTAGCTCGACCTTGCTGAAATGTTGATGCGACTGAGGCCTGTTTAATGGGAGCTCACATGGAAAAGCAGATAAAGCACTTGGGAGATGAGCAGATAACTACAGGAAAGCCTGCAGCACCTGGGTGCTTCTGCTCTTTTATGTCTATGCATCCCTCAAGGAGCACTATTGTGACCAACTCTCTTGCTGGGTAAAACACCACATCCAGCCCAGGAACAAGGGCTTGGCAGATCCTTAAGAGCTTAAGAAAAATGGAAGAGATAAGTACCCTCTTAGAATAGAGTAAGGGGTAGGTAAGTAAGTGGAATAAGCACAAAAATATGCATAGATCTCATGGTGAGAACATCTGAGTACAGGCGCTGCATCTAAAGTGAGGTAAGATAGGGTGGGACCATGTGGATGGGTAAGAAATATATCCTGTATTGGCAGTCCTGTCTGTTCATGTAGTGTGTCCAGGTGCCAGGAAGCAGTTCATACCTCCGTTGTCTGAGATAAAAGTCTTTCTGAACCACTCCTAACTATGGCCCTGCACAGCATCCTTTGGCAGTGAGCTCAACAGTTTAACTACGAACTGTGTGAAACAGTGTTCCCGTGGTTGTTAGGGGATCCTTCCATGTGTCCTGCTAGGTGAGCATTTCCTTTGATGCCTTTTAGTTTTGTACTCTGAGTAATAATGAGTAATTGCATCTGTTCTCCTGTTTGATCCCATTTATGTTTCTTTGTGTCATTATTATTATTAGCCCTTCAGGAATCTCTCTCCAGGCTGGAAAGTTCTCATCTATATAAACTCTCCCAGTCACCCTTCTCCATACATTTTGTGATTCAGCTCTAATTTAAGGGAACGAGAGTTGCTCACAGTATGCAAAAGGTGAGCTCGTGATTCATCTGTTACAATGTTTTCTGGTTTGGTCTGTTTCTGTTTGGTCTGTAATTCTTCATAGTCTGTTTGCCTTTTTGAGCATTGTGTAATACTGACTTAATGTTTTCATTGAGCTATATTCAGAAATACTGCAATCTCTTTCCTGGGTGATAACAGCTAGTTTTGAGTTTGTCTTTTATGTAGATCTAACGTGTTTTTCTTTCCTCAAATTCATTACTAGATACTTATCATCACCGTGGTTTTATCTCCCACTTCTCAGAACCATGAAACCTTTATGACCCTTTGCAGTCGGTTCTGGCTTTGGCTGTCTTGAGCATTGGGTCTGTGGGATGTCTGTGCTACGGGCAGGAGGCAGCAGCAAGAGTAATAGCAAAGAACACTGGACAGGTCTGTCTGCCAAGAACTGATGGGTCCCTGTGGAAAAATTATCATCCCGCTTCTGAATGGCACAAATGAAAGCAGCTGCCAACTGTTTTCATCAGTCTGGGCTTTGTCTCCCTCTACAGAACAAATATCAGGTCATTATTTAAAGAGGAGCTCAATGTGGGTAAATTTTCCAGAGTGCTGAATGAGCTGTCATCCTAGAGATTAGTTTTCTGGGATATCAGGTAGGTAGACAGGGGTGAATCTCAAATCCCGTGGGAGACTGTGCTTCTTAATGTAGCAGTCGGATATATCTCTGAAGCATATGGTCGGGTTAGGAACCAGCAGCCTGACGTTTCTTCAAGGAGCCGCTCAGCAATAACGGCCCTGGAAACACAGAGCCAAGAAATGGAAGGCGAGCGAAGCTGTTAAATACAGCGGTGTGTGATGGCATTGCTGTCAGAGAGCAAGGCCGCCACTCCTAACTGCAGAAATCTGACTGCCAGCATTTAAAATCTGTTTACATTTGTGAACAAGCAGAAACAAGCTGCTTTGCCCAGGTTGCCCCGTGAGCTGCAGAGCTGACGTGCTCGCGTTGCCCTGGTGGGTGCTGAGCTGATGCTCAGGAGCAGCATCTTCCATTCCAGGCAATTCCAGCTGCTGCTTAGTTGTTTCTTAAGCAGGGATTTAATGAAGAACAAGACACATTATGGTAATGGTTAAGCTTCATTCATTGGTTTAGTTGATAATTTACTGTAAAATAACCTGAATTGCCTTTCCTAAGCTAACAAAGTAAAAATCAAATTATACTCCAGCTCTTCTGGGAGCTTATGCTGTTCATAAGCATTGTTGTTACCTAGCTCAGTACCTTACAGCAGTAAATCATGTACCCTTACCACAACTTGTCTCATCTACTGCATGATATTTGATCCAACTGCTTTTAAACTAGCAGAAGAAAGTAAATGTAAAAAATGACAAGCTGTGGAGTTTTGCTAAAGTTTGTGAAGAAGTTTTGCTGAAGAAGAACCATCCAAGCTCCCTGAACTTTGTATTAAAGAAAACGTAAAGTTAGGACAAACCAAACTAAGTGCTGACCTTTCTGCCTGAGTTTGCTTCCTGTTTCATGTTCGCTGCACAGCTGAATAACATACTTGAGATTTTTTTCGGTTTAATGGTCTCTTCAAAGGCAGCTGCTGCGCACGAGGTCCCAGGTAGCACTCGCAAGCCATTCCTGCTGTGCTCGGCAGCACTCTCCTCCCTGTGCCCAGCGCGGCAGTGGCTGCCCCAGCGCCGGGGCCTGGAGATGCACAGCGAGACAGGGACGCAGGAGGGACCCGCGGAGGCAGCCTGGGGCATGGCGGCCTCCGTCAGCGCTCATCCTCTCTGAGTGCCTCTCTGCAAGGAGAGGCCTCGTGCTGGGGACAGCAGCTGCGCACTGCTGCCCTGGGCCACCAGGGCTCCCAACGAGAGGCGGTGAAAGACAGTGAATATGTAAGGTAAGAAGAGAGATTTTCTGCTATCTCCTGGAAGTCACATCTTTGCAGATGGACAGATATAGGGCTGAAGTAACATTTCTTTCTATTATCTTTCTTATATGAAATAGGCTGCCAAGGCTGTTGGCATTAGAGAGGCCTTTTTCCTCTTAAGACATGTTCACTCAGATGTGCTACCCTGGAAATCAGCCTAGTGCACAGCTGATTTTCTTCAAAAGCCAAGGATTCAGTGCCACTGCTTTGGTTGCCTGTTTTTTTTTCTTCTTCTTCTGCATATTCTGTTTTACTACTGCAGTCTTGCAAGAGTTTATTCAGATCTGTATAACTGAGCAAGATTTTGCCTGGCACTTGGCTTACATTTTGCCACCTGAAGGGTGACCTCAGCTATACATTATAAATGAGGTAAAGGTGACAGAGGGCACTCGTGCCTTTTTCAGGCTGTCCCTTTGATGACCCACTTGCTCGCTTAGCCATGTCACACTGATACTCTTCTTTGTGCCCTCCAGCAGCACTTCTAGAACGTTGCTCCCAAGAATGTGCTGCTGGGCCAGCACTGTCTGCTTAAAAATGAAGTATGGGTAAATATTTTAAAGGCACCAAATTGCTGATGATTTTCAAAGGCTTTATTTGAGTGACTACGGTGGCCATTGATATTTCAGGCCTCCCCCTATCACACACCCTGGAAAGGAAGTCACACAGGACCAGACTTAGGCAGTATTCGAAGTGAAGCCTCTGTAATTATCATTGCAAACATCATGTTTTGTATTTGCCTTATTTATTTACATTAGGAACCTGGAGTGAAATGGCAATTGTCTTAAAATGTTGCCCATGAGTTTTTTATAGAGTCATTAGCAGCAAAAGGTGATGGTTCATACATATCGCTGGGATTTATGGTTTGAATGTGATGTATGCATGCAAAAAAACTGTTCTGGAGGGGAAGGTTGAAGACCTTACAAGTTTCTGTGTGTTCTTTCTACATCCTGTCATCACCTTTTTGTGTTGTCTCTTTCCTGCTCTCTATCTTCTTTCAGCATTGGTTGGATTTGGAATAATATCTGGGATTAAGATTTGGAATAAATAGTAGATGTTCCTTGTTCTTCAAATTCAGGATTAAAATTTTCCCATGTAATAAGATAGAAACTCAAAGCAAAAAACAATCTAGATCTTATTTGAAATCACCAGAAAATTTGAAATGATTGTGTCAGTGCTTGACATTCAACTCTGAGCTCTTCAGAGGAGGGGGGGGATGAGATCTCAGCAGTGCCCTGAATCTCAAGCATTTGGGGAAACTTTAACCCCTGGAGAAGGAAGTATTTAAGGGTCCCTCTGCTCTGCCCTCCTGGCACTGATTTTGGCTGCAAAGTTCTTGTGAAACTTAAGATTTAAATAGTTTTGTTTTCGCTGAAGATAACTAAAGCATCAACTATTTTCCGGTCGTATCTCCTTATTCTTCTGCCTTAAGATTACAGTAGGTTTTGCGCTCTTGCTCTTTCTGCCACGCGGTTGAGTCTGCCGTTGCCTGCTCTTGTTATGGACGCTTTGAGAAGCAGCTTGGGAGCTGCTGCTGCAGGTTTAAAAACAGTCCCATTGCTGCTGCGAGTGTCGAGCAGCCTACAAGCGCCAGAGGCACCCACCTTCTGCATGGGGTATGCTCTATGCGCCAGCACAAAGCTTGAAGGGGTGGCAAAAGTCTTTCTCACAAGACCTTCCAAACCTTGCTCTTGCTTTCTTTCGCTTCTCCTTTAAAAGCTTCAAAACAAGGCATTTTCTCCACCTAGTTATTAGGAAAATCTAATATGAATCTAGGGGTTCAGGCTTGAATTAATACAAGGTTAACACTCACGGCAGCTGAGGGATGGGGAAGCAGAAGTGGCTCTAGCTTACGCTGGCCTGCAGGAGGCCTCTGGAGACCCTCATGCTGGCACAAATTACTGCCTGAAGGGCAATTACATTGGCCAGCATCAGCTGGGGCAGCGGGCACCCCGCGTCCTCACTCCTGGCACCAGCTCGTGCTGCCAGCTTTGCTCTGCCACCCATGCCCTGTCGCGGGAGCAGGTGGCGGGCAGCCAGCTATCCTCCGCGAGTGGGGCCTGTGCACCTTGTGCTGCGAGGAGCCCGAGCGCCGCTCTGCCTACCGCAGGGCTTGTGAAAACAAAGAGCTGAAAGAAACCTGGTAGACCGAAAAACAAGCAAATAATTTAAAAAAAACAATCAGAAAACCAACCAACAAGAAGGAAACCTCAGACAGGTGCAAAGGACTAATCTGGCAAACAAGAGGAACAAGACAGTGGGAGTGAGGAAAACAAAACCAATGTGCAGGAGCGAGGCCTGAGCGGTGGCAAGCGAACAGATGGACTGCTCTACTCAGTGTCTTCCTGCGGAGACACAGAGATGGTAATTCAAGTGCGAGACAAAACAGACAAGGACAGCAAGGTGCAGATTTTCCTTTCTTGGCTGCCATGTTTGCTGCCTTCTGAGACCTCTGTAATCCCCCAGGCTTTTATGACTTTTATTACGCGAGGGTTAGGGGTGGGCAGGCATCAGCTGCCCTGGCAACCTGGGGCTGCAGGAGGAGAGAGGCTGGGAAGGGCCTCCCAAAGACACGGTAGTGCTGCCCAGGGACTTGTCCCCAGAGAAGATTTTCTTCTTGGCTTCAGCCCTAACCAACAGTAGGGATGAAACTGGTTCTGAAACTGTGCGCCTATTTCACTTGTTACTGAATAAAGTGATAAATGATGTGACAATTGGAAGCCTAGAATTCTTTCAGTAAAATTTGGTTACTGTTGTAACTCCTTCCTCTTGCTGTCTCCATGTTAGACAGCATCACTCTCTGTGACTCAAGTGACACAAGGTCATTTGCCAAAATTATGCAAAACTGCAGCACCCCATCCTGCACTAGATGCCAGGTAATTCCTTGGCCTAATCTCAACTGCCACTACTTTGAAAGTCCTATAGTACCTTAAGTCAAATCCTACCTATCCTGAGCCACTGAGGCTATCCATCCCCACTGAGGGGATGAATGTCCCCTGCCCAGCAAAACTTGAGACTTTCATCTCATGGCTGCTTCTGGTAGCCAAAACCAGGGAACAGCAATTAAAGCAAAAAAGACAGTTAGAAAGATCAGTGGAGTCTCAAACAAGCAAAGAACAAGAGAAGAAAGCTCCATTTAATGAATACCCAGTGCATAGCTTCATAATGAATCTAAAAATTATCTGCTGACAACTGTCGAATATGGTCATGCCATTTGGAGCTCATGTTGAATAGACTTATATGTCTGAAGCTGTGTGCGGCATGGCTGTGAAGCAGAAACATATGCCACGAGGCTAAAAAAGCAGCAACCGCAGTCCATTGCCAGAAGCAAGTCAATGCTATAAGCATGAAGCTGTGATTCCCTGCGCTGGGTCCCACATAGGGAGGGCTGTTTCGCCTGTCCTGTGAAAAGGGAAATGAAAAAACTGACCTGTGAGTGGGGGAAGTCGCCACCAGCTGCAGGCTGATGCTGAGGGTGACTCAGAGCCAGCCGTTGCAGCAAGCAGGCTCGGTTCCCAAAAAAACAGGACCCCGACAGGCTGAGACCCCAGCTATTTATCATGGCTCCTACAGCCCTATGGGAAACAAGAAGGACAGAAGTGCCTAAATACGGCTTCTTTCTGCTCGAGAGGAAGCAGAGAGCCACAAACTCAGACTTCGAAGGGGCTGGAGCCTGGGACACCACAGGGGCCAGACGGTGTCCATGGGATGGTCAGGCCAGCAGCCCCCCTGGACAAACCAGGGCAGCCCAGCGGCCCCCAGCGGGTTCATCGCTCGACATCCCGGTACTGACCTTGGCTCAGGTTTCATGATTTCCTTTTATGATTAAGTTGCCCTTTGCTTTTAAATAAAAGGGATAAATATTTTTCAAGTTTTCTATCCCACTGGGGTTTCCTCCAAGGCTGCCATGGAATCACTGCATGCTTTATTTCCCTCTCTTACTTCCAAGCTGCATGTTATCCTTTCCAGCAGGAGTGCTTTGCCACCATCAGGATTTTGTCTGAGGGAAGTGGTTATTACAGTGTAGTGATAGGTCAGAACTGTGTCAGGAGACTAATTTTCCTGCCTGACAGAAATGCAAATGCCTCAATTCTAACCAAATTCAAACGCCATTTTGTGGGCAAAACTTCTGTCAATATTGGGAGGAGTTCCGCTTTCCCCAAATAAGTCATTTTTTTTCACTTTGATTTATTGCTACTACAGTTAGTCTCTACTCCCAAACATGCCACTTAGTGGCCATTTTCTGGCTCTCCCCATCTTTTCTAGATACCTCAGCAATAAGAAATTAATGCTTCTTTTAAAGGAATTCCATCTTTGTTGGAATTATAAACAAAAAAAAGGGAAGCAGAAAGAACAGGGGAAAAAAAGAGATTTTGACTTTACAAGCAGAGAGCGCGAATGCTGGGGAAGTCTCACAGCAGAGCTTTGAATGATTCACACACCACCGGCCTGACCAGCCTGATGGCCCTGCATTGGAACCCCTTCAGCTCAGTTTGGGACAGACAAGGGCGAGGGTTTGCGCAAATGTGTGAGCGGGTACAGCGCGGAGAGCAACGCTGCCCCTCTCACCCATGGCAGCGGGAGCTGCTCTCCTTCTGCAAAGCACGTGGTTATGTTTAAATGTGTCCTAGGCTGTGTCCTGGGAGCTCTTTGGGACACAGACTTCAACTTCAGATTTAAAATTGCCCGATACTTGCAATACACTGCAGGGCACTTTACCTCCAATTGCATTGCTTTCTAGTGCTACTCCATTGCATTCAAATACCAACAGCCTTGGAAATCTGGCATAGGTAGATCTTCCTGACTTGTTATCAGGGATGTCATATTAAATATTACATTATCTCCACTTCCTTAAGCCTGTTACTGCCTCTCAGTGGTTGGCCAATTTCCCTCTCTACTGAGTATTTCTGTTTCATGCTGAAGTAACGTGTTATTACATTATGGGTTGTGCATTTTTAGGGCTTTATTTGTTACTTGTCTCTGATGCTTGAACTCTCTCAGCTTTTAGACTATGTGACTCATAAATGCACTCAAAGTATATATGGAAAAAACAGCTCTCTCCACATACAAATCCTGTTATATTTAATTATTTTCATATTTATAATGTTTGGGAAGAAGTATTGATAAAGTTTGGGAAGGACGGCAGTGTGTGAACTGAGGCAGTGTCATACAGGAATGTGCCGCTAAGGCCTACGCAAATGGGCAGGTTCAGGTTCTGCGAGGACTTTTAAGTCTTAGCAGTATGGACAAGTAACATCAAGTAACAAGGGAACATCCTGACATCACAGCCTTTCCTGAAGTTGGCATTAAGGTATACTCTCTCCCCGCTCTCGCTCTCTGGCACCAATCTTCAGTGAGACCATGCTCCAGCCTGTATTGCCAGGCCCACATTGCTTAATCTGGGGTACGGCCATTTTTTCAAAAACCCAATTGCTGAAAATGCTCCTAAGCTTGTCTGCTGCCCCGGAGCCAGCTCATGACTAAGCAGCCTGAATCACACAGGCAAATACTGCTGATTCACACCGTGTTTCAAAACCGCCGTTAGCGTTGCTGCCTGGTTTGCACAGGAGACAATACTCTTTTGCAGAAAAGAAACACAGCTAAGCAGAAAATCTTATCTAATCTTGCTTGATACCAGATGCCGTATTAAATGTATCCGGATGTAAGGACGTTGTTAGCTTTAACAGCATGATAATTTTATATCTCATATAAAATATGAGCTGCACTCTTCAGCCACACCATCTCATATGGTGTGGCTGAAGAGTGCAGCGAGCCTGCAGCTGCAGGGCAGAGTGACAGGCCCTTCGGGCTGCGAGGGACGCGGAGAGGTGCAAACGTGGCGGTGGTCAGTCCTGCAGCCCCCGGCAGGTGGGGTTGAGGCGGGCAGTTTTGTCAGCGGCGCAGCAGTGGAGCAGAGCGTGAACCAGGTGACGCCGAGGCGCCAAGCTGACTCGGAAGAGAAGTGCACGTCGGCCTGCTGCGAGGGCAGCTCTGCGCCGGCGACAGCTGCTCCCGCGTCCCTCTCTCCATCCCCCACGGCCTCCCTCGCAGGTGCCTGGAGCAGGACCCGAGCGAGGACTGTCCTGGCCCGCCCAGAGGCAGCAGCACTGCTCGGCAGCAGAGCAGCCTTCGCCTTGCGCCCTCCTTAGCACACAGGCATCGCTGCTCTGGGGCCACCACTGCTGGTTTCCCTTCTCCATCAGGGACAATCTCAGGGGGAGGAAAAATGAATCACGGTGTCGAAACAGATATGTGCAGCCCCTGCTCTGGCGGGGACAGAGCGATATTCAGCTCTGTCGGTGGTGCTTCGGGAAGTTCACTACACGCCTGCGTGGCCACCTGAAGCTGTCAGCCACCTTCCTTCACACACAGGCCTGCTCTGCGATGCACGAGCAGGGCACAATGCTGAGCAAGAAAAGTAAAGACGCAGTAACTAATTTATAAATTTTTGAGACAAATCATTTAAGAAAAATTGGTCTGGCCCTGGATTCTCATGACCAAAAAATAAGTTGCTTATGCATTCATTTTTTAATAATATTCAGAATAAGTCAGATCAGTCCACACAATTATGTAAGAACTCAATGGCTACTGGATGCAAGGCTGTGACAGCATGGAATTTCTTTTCAGTTTTCTCTTCCTCATGTATATTAACACCTCAACAGTTGTGAGCACACACTTCCAACCATGCCACAGAATTTTATTATTAGAAACAATGTGCAACAGAACAGGATTTTAAGCCTCAATGGTTCCCTTTTCTCTGCTGCATTGAGATGAATAAACAACAGTTTTATCATTTCAGAATTTCCTTTCATCTCAAGACAGAATAAAAAGTTGGAATTTTGAAATCACAAAATGAAAATTAAAAAAGAAAGGTATATTTGGGATATCAAAGGGAATATATTCAGGCATTTTTCAGCGTTAAGATCAAAGCACCTAATCTGGATTGTACCATGAAATGAGTACATTCCCAATCACAACTATCAACATGTGCACATGGCTTGACCTGACCAAAAATACAGTTATCATAATGTTGATCACTGTCATGTGTTCATGCAAACTTTTGATCACCTCAAACCTGTATTTCCTTGCTGAGAAAGAAATAAACATTTTTTTTCAGAAAGATAAGATGGAAATCAGAAATGTTTATTATGTAGGGATGGCTAGAGATAAAATGTTTTGCAGAGCTTACATAATCAGCCTATAAGCCCTGCAATCCTATCTTTTGTTTTCAGTAAATACGTCACCTTCTAAGGCGTTTCCCTTCACCACTGCTTTGTTTTCATCCACACCTATCTGAAACTACAATCACTTCCTCCAAACTGTTCTGCTTTAAATATTTTCATTTTTTCTGTGCTTGAGTTTCTGACTTCCTCTCTTCATATTTTGCAGTTATCTACTTCAATCAGATTCATAGTGTCCCCCTTTCTACCTTGTTTCAATTACATGGGAGACTTTCAGATCCTGCTATATTACAGTGAAAAAATGCCCTTCTCTTATTCCATCACATTGTAACTTTGAACTTCTTGCTAGACTTATGTTGTTGCTTTCCCTTCCAGCTAAAAAGAAGGGCAGAATGCACCCTGCTCAAAACAATAGGTAATGACAGGGCCTGTTCTGTTATTATTTTTAAGTAATATTACTGGGGGGGGAAAAGCCTTCCCCGTTTTGACCAAATCAAACATGCAGAGTAGATTTCTTCACCTCACAAGCAAGAGCTCCCAGTTTTCTTCTCAACTGCTCCCAATGGATGAAGCTCCCTGGAGAAACCTGCAAGCACCCAGTAATCTTGAGTTGAAAATTCACCGACATGATGTCCTCTGCAAAGCATTAATGTGTGTACATAGAGTTCATAACTGTCTCATAGCTACTTTGTGGTCTTTTCCCTGACCATCTTCCATTTTCAGTGTAAGCTCTGTGAGCTTTCTGGCATAGCTTCTGAAAGAGGTGCATTTTTAAACCATATGTATGAATAAAATCTACAACAGCTGCCTGCCTGGCCCTAGAGTACATCTTCTAATTATAAGACAGTCCTGTCCATCAGATTTGCTATTTTCGGGTGCATGAACAAATGGGACTTGGAGACAGTGAAAATGCTCTATATCTCCTTTCAGATTCCTTGAGCAAGTTTTCACTATCTCTGTGCCACTGATGGCACTTGGAAGAGTATCCCATTGCCCCTGGATGGAATGGGAAAAAGAGGCACTCAGATCTATGCAGACCCTCCTGTCCTGGGCCTGATCTACTTTCCTAACTCCCCTTTTCCATGAGGGCAGCTGGGACGTCTCACAGCTATTGACACCCCAGCAAAAACCCATCCCTAGTCTAGAGGAAAAATGATTATGCATCCAGCACAGTCAGCATACTTAGACAAGCTATTGGCAGTGATATCCTTCCGAATGAAACCTTTCTAGGCTCTGTGTACATGCATGATAGTTCGTCATCCTTCTGATTGATAAATAATTCCTTCAGCCAAACCTATTTCCTATCTGCTTAACATTTAGAATTGAATGCGCACTGCTATTTACGGCAGCCATTAGTGTATCACGAGAGACTCGGCATGCTGTTATAACCAGTGTGCAGGCAGATCCACAGGCCGGACACACGCACGCCGCAGCCACCGGCGCAAACCGCTCGCCCGCCTGTTAGCGCCGGGCGCTCTAACCCCGCCGCCCCGCGCAGCGGCGTGGCAGTTCG
>JAUBNY010000278.1:2265425-2294128 GCA_032275445.1 Crypturellus soui | reverse complement strand
CGGGCGGCGGCGGCGGCAGCAGCGCTTAGAGCAGGGGCGCTCTGGGGCGTCTCTTGCCCGCTGCACCGCGCGGCTGGCAACCTTTCATGCGGGAGATTAACTTTGCGTCGCTTCACGTTATCTCTTTGTAATTGGGAAACTTTCATTTTGACAGAGAAAATGTGCCAGCGTCGCTGTGAGCCTCGCCACAAGGCAGTGCGAGTGCCATCTGGAGAACTGGGGCCGAAGTCGAGCAGCAACATCCTGTCGCATTTTATCTGGAACTCTGCAACAGAGCAGCGAACAGCATCTCCAGCATCGTTAGTCCAGGGTGCGAGTGCTCTCGGCAGAGGCCAGAGCCAGCGGTGGCTTTGCTGATTTGCTGCATCAAAACTAATTAGGTTACGGTGCTCACTGACAGCGCTCCTGATACTGGCGTAACAGCCTCTGGCTCTAACTTCACTCATTAAGCCAAAGTAAAGTTAAAAAGTCATAAAACTCACACTCGTATCAGTATCCTAGCTGTAAAGGAGAAGAGTGCTTTAAAGATGCTTATTCAGCTGCCTGCCCCTTACGTAACTGCATTTTTCTTTTACTTCTCATAAAAGGCTTCTGATGGGCAGGGGTTCAGGGCAAGAAAACACGAGTCTGACATTAGTGAGAAGGATTTCAAAATCCAACATTTATACTTCTGGTGTTCTTAGGACAGCAAGCCAGAGCACTGGAATTTATTCCTTTTGGTTTTTAGATGAATGAACCAAAGCTGCCTCTGACAAAAACTTGGCATAAGTGACATTTGCTTATTGGAAATCTCTTACCAGACACTTTCACATTCTGTCTAGCTGAGTCATTTGTAAAAATCTGAGTAAAAATAAGATAACCGTTGCACAGGGTTAAAATTAGGGCAATGCTCAGGGTAAAAGCCAGGGCACATCTTAACGGTTCTCAGTGCAAGTGAGAGAGCAGCAGGAAAGAAGATTTCTGTGTGTGCAGGGGGAAAAGAGAAGTAAGGCACAGGGGTTTCCTGCGGCCCTGTTGTACAACATGTCGGCAGGGGGCTGTGGCAGTAAGGGGAGTTGCGCTTCCTCGCAGCGGGAAAGTGGCACTTCACTAGACGGACTACACTGATTATCAGGATGAGGCCCTCCTAAAGAGCTAGCACAGCCCTTGCATGGACTACAAAATGCAGGAGAATCATGATTTTACAAGACAGTATTGCATATTTATTTACTTTTCACCTGTTACGATTTTTAGGGGCAGTAATAATGCTTTCTTTGGTGCTCACTACTGAGGAAAGTTTCAGCCAAATATTAGGGCAGATTCTGAATTTTGTTCCAGAATTCTGCAGAGGGCCTGGATTTTGTTGGACATTAACGTCATCTGTGCACTGCCATCTGTAAGAATGATAGTTAAGTGAGCATTTATTTGAGTATTAAAATTTTCCTATGCTCAAAGAGTAATTATTCTGCTGCTAATTTAATCTTACCCTTGTGATTTATTAATTGCTTATCTTTTTTTGCATAAGTAACTTACCATGAAACTTACTTCCTTCTAGTGCTCTTGCTTAAAACAAAGGCTTTGAATGACACTAAACTATGAGTTCCCACTTAGCACACTGGAAATAACACTACTGCTTTAGAAAGACCTGCTTCCTCTAGCACAGCTCTGCTCTGCTCTACCAAATCACCTTACCCTTTCTGCCTTGTTTAATGCATTTCTTGCATTATGACAAGAATACGGAAAAATACAGAGGTATGCACCTCCGGACCCGTGTCAGGGATCTCAGCGCATGCTGGTTACCCACAGGAGCACGTCCAGCTTGACAAACTAGAAATGGCAACATTTTCTATGATGAAGAGATTATAACTGCCTGCATCAACAGACACTGGAAGGCTGTGAACCCTGAGCTGAGGATCCCCAAAACACTGGCCTCTAGCACACTCCTTTCAGATTCCTTGTGATCACAAAGTTCATCATGTGCATAAATATGTGCAGAACTAAGATAAGTCATGGAGTGAAATCAGTCAACATGTCATACAGTAATACAGTTCAGAAGTAGAAATTAATTAAAGGAAAGGAAATTTAGAGTGAAAATCAACGGAGCTCTTGTCACAGAGAATGTCAGGCTTTAAGCTATTTTCCATGGCTCATGTTTTAAGTTGAGTTAGAACAAACCTAAGCATTTAGGGTATTTTATTTGCTCTTTCATTTTTACCAATATTTTATCAAGTTGAGTTTTAAAAACAGATAAAATAGAGTGTGGCCTCTCTAGCCACGTGTGTGACTCCAGATGAACATTTAGCACAGAGCTTAAAGATGTAGCATCTTATTATTTATGCTTCATAAGGACTCCAAGCAGAGCTCATTTAGTCTCGTCCACTTGGAGTTTTGTGGTCACGATGACTGTACTGTAGCTAGCATTTCTGATCTGGGAATTTAGAAAAAGCTATAATCCTCCCTGTATCTAGCCCAAATTCTTTCTTTGTTTATTTGATTTAGGATACAGTTTCTTAAAGTTCTGAGGGTGGTCTCTTGGGACAGAAAACTGAGCTGAGAGAGCACCATGGAAAAATACATATACCCTTATTTGCATGCACACAGTAATGTCACTGAGAAAACATAAAAAATAGAGAACTGGCTGTTGAAAAATTATTTTGTGGATTTTTTTAACTAAGTGTTCGTTGGGAGTTATGCAATGCAAAACTAAAATGGTGCATACAGCTCAAACTTTGAAAATCTGCTTTTAGAAGATAACATTTCTTATTTTTTCTTACAATCCTTGGGTGAAACATGAGCTTTAAAATTGCTTACCTCAGGGAGAAGGGTGTTGCCCATTTTTTTTTTTTACCACATTAGAGGGCTCTGTTGTGACAAAACATGAGAGAGCCTGTGTTCAATTCCTGCCTATCACTCACGCACTGCTTCCAGCATGGGAGTGCTGTGAGGACCATGTGTTACAGCTGCTTGGTCCTGCTAGGTTGCCTAAAGAGGGGTATAATCCAGCCATAAATTCACAACAAAGAATCCCCTGCTGCAGAGGAACGCTGCTGGAGATAAATGTGTCACAGTCAATCTGTGCCGAGACATAAAAGTACGCTGGAGAAGAGGGAGCAGGACGGAGGCACGGTGGAATCGTGCCGGGCCTCTCTGCTGCAGCTGCATGGGCATAAACCAGCTTCTGCCATCGACGCACTCGGGGCTGCGCAGATGCCTGCCCAGTGCTGAGCTGCCTTCTACTCCCCAGCGAGCACAGAAACGGCGCGGGGAGGGAAGAGCTTTCCCAAAGCTGGGAAGTCTGGCTGGCCCGAGCCTCCTGCTCGGCTTGCCTTGCCCCTTGCCTCCTCGTGTTACCGGGGAACAGTCTCCCTGCCACTTACGCGGTGTCTCGCACAAAACTGCCCTATTGTAGTAATGTCTGATGCCCACATTTCCTGTAGCATTAATTAATAATCAATAGGAAAACAGATTTAAGTCCTATACATTTGTTATAAGGCTTAGTGAAGTTTCAAAGAAGATCTTATTTTGTTCTCCATTCCTGTGGTTTAATTGTTGTTTCAGTTCTAATGTACATCCTCATTTGAAAAAAAATAACATAGAACACCTAGAGGTGTTCTGATGCCTGATCAAGAGGGTACTGGTACCCCCTGGATACCACAAAGCAGATCCAGGGAGCGATAGCTGTGACTACAGGAACAGCCCAGGGCCATGACCCTGGAGCTAAGGAACGCGGCGCTCACCCTGGGGCCTTTGGGAATGGAAGCTCTCGGGCTCTGCCAAGGCAGCCAGAGGCAGCCTCTCTTCTCTGTTTTGCACGGTTGCTTGTCCACAGTTAGCGTGGATAGTAAATAGACAACACAAGCACTGAAGTTCTCTACCAAAATTATGGCTGGAACTTGGCTCATCAGAGTGTTATAAATTATGTTTGTTCTTTGTCCATAATTTTCAGTATATTTATCTTTCTTCTAGCCTCAGCATAGAAGCCTTGAGGGATATTTTTGAAAGTGGTAGTGATAGGGAAATACTTGAAAATACAGAGATCAGTTCTGTAAAAAGAGAAGCACCGGTGATCCTGAGGAGTTCCCTTTGAACTCGTGGAATACCCCTCCAAGCTAGATTAATATTACAGTTTTCCTAATTCTTCTGTGACTTAGCTCTTACTACAGGGAGTTTGATGCACTATTTTAAAGCCTTATTTAAAAAAAGAAAAAAATTGAGAACTGTATTAACAATATTAACAACCCAAATTATCTAAGTGCAACATGTTGGATTCTTTTTTAATGCAAATGTGTTCCTTCAAAGTCTGTTGATGTTTTTTAGCATCTTGTCAGCAGTGTTCAGAGAGCAAAAACTTTATCTGACATGTTGCAGGGGTCCATTGACAGAGCTGGTTAAACCAAGGGTAATGCTTACACTACATGGATAAGGAAAGACAGTTCAGATCGCCTAACAACTGCTACAACTGTGGAGAATTACCTGCCACATATCTTCTACTGCAGGATGTGTAAAAAGCCTATTGCTTCAAAACCTCTTGCAGAGGCTTTGCTGTTAGAGGCAATTTCTTCTGGCCCTGCTGTAGATCAGCTGTTACTCAACAGCTTCCAGAGATGGGAAGGGCAGCACAGGTCAGCTGGGCTACTTGTGACACAGAAAGTCACAGAGGGGTCCTGAGGAAGGTGAGGGTGGGAAGGCTGAGGAACCTGCTGGAAGCTGTTGTCCCCCAGCCCTCTCTCTCTGTCCAAATAACCACCCACTTAGGTGCAAGCATTAATTCCTATATTTTGTAGTGTTTCCATTCACAAAAGCATTCCTCTGGTCAGCTGGAAGGTGATGGAAAGGATTTTTTCTCTTTTCTAATTATTTGGAAATGCAGCATGCATCCTTTCTTAATCTTTGATTCCATTAGGCTCTCTCCCTCTCTCGAATGAGATGCCATTTTGTTGCTCTTTAGCTGCCCTAGAATTGAAGGACACTGGGGATTTGCCAGTGGTCTTTTTGGCTGCAGAAGAGAAGGTAGGAGAGAGATTTAAGTCTAAATTTTCTCTTGCATTAAGGAAGAAGAAGGAAGACGGAAGACTAAATTGAGTAAAGTGTCCTAGGGGTTACTCTGAGGAAGCATAGATTATAGCGCAGGTAAGTAAGGGTCAGGGACTCATTTTAAGAAAGAAAGTTGAAGCTTAAAGCTGTGTCGGCGATTGCCTTCATCGTCCTGCGTGTCCCTCTAGCAGAAGAGCTCTCTGACAAAAATATGGAAGGAAGCCACATATTTTGCCTTCAAAAGGCAAGTGTCAATGTTGTCATAGCAACACAGGAAAGCGGAATGCTACTTTCTAATGGTGCTGGGGAAGTGAGGGGGGAGGGAGACTTAAGCGTTTACAGAACATGCGAAAAATGACAATTGCAGGAGTCTACGAACAGAATGTGACATGCGTCACCTTCAGTTAGTTGCAGGAAAGTTTGTTTTGTCTGAAATAGAAGCAATTCTAGGGAACCAGGTATGGGGTTATATCTATATAAATCAGAGAATCTTTCTTTTTCTGTGTTTCAGATGACCTGATAACCAGGGGCCAGACAGGCCCTGGGCTTACGGTCTTTTCTTGGAAAAAGAGATCGATGATTCAGAGAATCTTTCTTTTTTTATGAACAGCTTCTGTCATCCCAAACACTGCCTAGATCTGAAATATTCCACCAAAACTGATAAATTTAAAATATTATAAAGAGACGGCACTAAGGGGGCAGATATTAGCTATATATCACTCAACCCTTTTTGTTTTGAAGCCCCGTTTTCAGTTGTACTCCACTAACAATAAAGACGGTCTACCGTGGTATCCCAGGGGTGAATAAAGACACTGCCTCGTCTGATATCAGCGAGAAGAAAAAAACGATGGAACCATGAAATCAACACATTTGTAACATCATTAATAATATTCCTTAACAAGTTTGGTCTCACCCAGGTCATTTTATCTCCAAACACAGTTCAGAGGGCCTGACAGTGTGTGCAGAGGTGGCGCCGCGGGACGCTGTGCCAGGAAGACTGCTCCCGACGAGCAGACTAGACAGAGACCATAACACTTCTGCAAGCAGCGTGGTCAGCGGCTTCATCACCGAGCCTAGAAGCTGTCGCCCCACAAAGCGCTGCTACATAGAACTCTGCAACAGCATCAGAAACCATTCCACTGCAGCACGTGAAGACAAGTCATTTTATAGTAATTCATAAAACATGCAAAGAGAGGAGTGTCTCTGAGGTATCTACACTTTGCATTAGCATCATAGAGCAAGGAGAAAGTCCAAACCAACTTGCTTTCCCACTTTCCTGTGGCCAGTATGTGGCTAAAGCTTCAGGCTGAAGGTGACTGGAGAATCAGTCTCTCCCAGCCTTGTGTGCAGCTTTCATGCCACTTCAGCACAAATCCAGTGACTTTACGTGAATGATTTTTCTATATGAAAAATAAAGTCTCCCCTGAGGGTGACTGCAAGGTTTTGTACAATAGTAGTACAAATTTAGCCTTTCTCTACTAGAGCTACTAGAGCTACTACTACTGCTGTTGGACAAACACCAACTATGTAATTTGGTTCATTTAAAGTTTCATTTTTTGTCTTCCTTTCAGCAAGGACTTTTGCAGAAAAAAAGTAACCCTTTAGTCGATGAAACACTAATTGGCAGTGCTAGCTGTTATGTTATTCCTGCACAATTGCATCAACTATTAATTTGAAAAGATTTTAACTATTTCATACAAGAAAACCATACTTATTTCAGTGATGAGGACAAAATTATGTGAGATTATGTAAGAATACATTACATACATATCTATGTGAATTGTGTCTCTGCCAATGACCTTTTGTATATGCAATGGTTTTCAAAGCATCCAACATGCTTTACCAGTCTTACAGAGGAGACTGCAAGTAGCACTCACGTTGCTCCTGTGCTCTAGATACAGTTACTAGGGACAGATAACAGTAGACGCAGTTTCATTTGGAGTTGGCAAGTGACACATCACTTCTGCATTTATGAACCTGAAATACTGCACAAAACTAGACATACTTCTATCTATTATTTAGTATAGTTATTAGCTATTTTAAGAACTCTTTAAAACAAATAAGGGACTTTATTGTGAGAGCACAGAAAAAGAACCAGCTCAGTGTAAGTTCTTCTGGAGAGACCATGTTGAGTTTGCAACACAGCCCTGTGTGCTCTCTGTGGCTGGTACAGGGGAGTTGTAATCAGGATTCATAGCTGTATGACACATGTTCATGATTTTAGAAACGCTGATGATGAAGGAAAGTACCACTTCAATAAACTCAGTCTAAAAACATTTCTAAAACTGCTATGGAAAGAACCTAGACTTAGAATAACAACAAACAGGCTGAAGCAGAGAAAGAAAAGCAAGATCCTTGTAGGCAGCTCCCACATGCAGGAGGAAACTCCTCAGCAGTGTAAAGCAAGGTCAGCTCAGCATTACTCGCTTCGGGCATGTGGGTGCTATGACCATACGGCCAGGTGGGGCTGTGCTCCTGCAGTCCAGCTGCTGCGTGATCCCATGGTCCCACCTGAGCAGCCGCACGGGCTCATGCCAACTGCTTGGAGCACGGCATGAGGCCAAGGGAGTGCCGAAAGCCGTAGCGCTGTTGACAGCGCGGCAGCTCCTGCAGCCCCGCTCTGCGGGCACGGCCAGCAAGACAAGGAGCTCCTGGCCCCTTATCTGCATTGCTGCCTAATTGCCTCCCTGCATGAGATACCAAGTGTCTTTGTAAACAGTGTGTTCGGGATGTTACATGCAAACATACAGGCGATGCCTTTATGAAATATGCAGAGATGCAAATGCTGTGCTGGGTTAGGTGTGAGCTGCATGTGTACTGGAAAGCCTCTTCCATGCTTCGGCTCGGTGCTGAACATTTCTGACAGTTTGTTTGAGGTAAACAGTTCCAATCTGTCAGCATGATTCACTACCGGCACATCTGATAAGTACGACTCACTTGCAGCAGGTTTGTATGTTGTTAAAGCACTTGCCTCCTTTGCAGTTAGCAAATTACTGCGGGGCAAAGCAAACAAAAAAGGAAATAACAAAGGGAAGGCTGGATTTGATCACATTACAGAGGCGGCAGAATGATGAAGAGATTGCAGTGCCTAGCTCAGACACCTGGGAAGCAGCGAGTGCGGCTCAGCTGCATCAAAAGTGTGATCCAGAAGCCCCATGCTGTGCACAGGCACAGTAACAAGAGGCTGTCATCACATAGTGTCCCACATTCCCTTTCATACAGATTTCTCTGATTAAGTTTCTATTTTGACAGCTTTTGAACAGTAACACCTTTCTCATTTTGCCTCTGAATTTCCTCTCTCAAAAGGTGCAAATTATGGTTTTACTGTGGCCCATTAGAAGTGCAAATAAGCATAACAGAGCTGAACTGGGACAGTCTTGAAAGAGTAAAATATTGGGGCTGAATCCTGGTGAAAGGGATATGTGCATAGACACAGACATACTTGGGGGCTAACTGGTGGCAAAAGTATGTGTGAATTTTCCGGATACGGGCACGTTCTTCAAGAACTTGGTAGTGCCTAGGATGGGGAACACAATAATAATCTAAGGGTAATTAGATTTGGGAACTAAGCAGCATTTAGTGGAAATTGCTACAAGCAAATAAGGGCTGTGTCTTGCTTTGCTTGGCTAGGGGGTAAAAGATGAAACTCTAGCAACTTAATTTTGAACTTGCTTTGACTTCTCATTCTTAGTATTACAGAAACTCTCGAGTCTAATTCAAACAGCACTACTTGTACCTGCTGTTATATGGAACAGAAAACCACTTCCTTGACCACAGCCTAGCACTGGTTGTTTATCGCAGGCACACATAAAACTGTCATTACAATATTGCAACTTCTTTTCGGTGCTAAAGACAGAAAAGAGAAGCAGAACTACATTTTTTTTCTCTGTGTTTAAAGGCTATTTTGTAAGTGTGCTAAAAGATATTTTATGAGCTTGTGAGTCTTTGTTGATATATTTTCATATCTTCTGTTTTTTTTTTTTATTAAAACTAAATCAACACCGATTAGAACCTGTGAATACAAGTAAGGACTCATCTATTCTGAGCTGCACTAATTTAGGGACAAGCAGGCCGATGTAACACATTCAGCTATATGATATCACACTATTTGCTCTTGCATAGACACAAAAAAAAATCACCCTTCAGAATAAAACTCTTGATCTTTGGTGTCAAGAGAAAGGAGGCATTTTATTTTGACTTGAAATAGATATTCCTTTTTTCATTCATATTCCAAAGAAAGAGTTTCTTTTCTTAAACTCAGTTAAAAAGGGCTGTTGTGCTGTACCTTGAAAGAAATTTGGCTTCTCTGCAATGTACCTATTGACAAAGCTGAAGAGATGCTGCTTGAAAAGGAAACTTATAAACGTATTTTTTGCTATTTTCTAAATCAGTGAAGAGTGCTGCTTTGCCTTGAGTTTTATTGGAAAGTTCAACAGCTTATTAGAGCAACTGATAGAATTAAACGATAAAAATAGACAAAATTTCAGACACCTTCAGGTTGGGTCCAGTGTCCCTTGTTATTTTTGGTTAGTCTAATAAAAGATACTGACACTGCCTGCAAACTCTGCTTCTCCTGCAATATTAGACTCTCATGGCTGTAACAGAATGACTACCACAGGAGTTTTATTGCAGTGCCATAAAGTCCTTTCTGTGGCACCACAATGTGCTTTTTCAGAATGGGAAGCTCTGGGCTGCAGCTGAGATAACCACATGCAGGGGCTCGTTAAGTTTCCAGTATAATAAAACAAAGCTTTAACTGAAGAAAAAAAAAAACACTACATGTATTTTAAGAGTTCCTTCCCATTTCTAGTGGATGCATGAAGACTGAAGATACAAGCTCCAAGATAGGCATTCTTTTACAAAAAGAGCTCATTTTTATCATTTTCAGCCACAAATATAACCCAGTCACAATGTGTTACTATATACTTGTTATTTAATTCAATTTTTGCAACAGTTCTGGGTACTTCCATAGCCAGGTATTTCAGTGAGATATGGGCTTCAGTATTTTCATTGGGATCTTAATTTTTATATTTTTAAGCCTCATACTTCTTTTTCTCTTAAAAGTTATAAATGTAGAAGAAAAAAGCCCCCATCAGACTATATTTAATATTCAAGCTTTTATAATTCAAAGTATCTAAAGAAAATTAAATGAAATACAGTCAAGTAAAATTAATCCTTTGCTAGTGCAAAAGATTCCAGATATTTGCAAATTCTTACTGCCAATTTTTCATTTGGCTACACTGCACATTAAGAATGTATGTGTCTGTAAAGGTGGTTCTGTCGTATGAAACCCCTGCTGTCATACGAAACCTAATGTAAAAGAGATGCAATTAAATATATGTTAAAATTTTAACTTTTCTTTTCCTTCACCTGCCTAATAAAAGTCAGTTCCTCACTTCATAGAGATTAGATATGAGGCAGGCAAAATTACCAGCTGTTTTGCTAGGATTTTGCATTTCTGTGAGTAGAGATGTCCCAGCTGACTTGCTTGCTCACAGATAATACAGCAATTTGTACTTGGTTCCCTGAGTCGGTTGCTGATATTTTTTTATTTTGCTCAATTTTGACCTGAGAGAGCTACTTCTGCAGCCTGACAGACCCTGCAGTGCCAGCAGGTTAGAGAACCTCACGCCACGTACCGCATTCTGACGCACCCACATGTAACAGGACACACACAGCACAAGAAATAAAGCCAGGTAGAGATATTCAATTTTCTTCTCCTAAGCAGCCTTGTAAACATCCCCAGGTGGCTCAGCCTCTTCCTCATGGATGTCCCCAATCCTGCTAGGGAATACAGTAGCTGAAGGGGACCTAGAGCATACCTGTGTGACTGCTGTGGTTTTATAGCACCGTGTTTGCTGCGGTGCCCTGTGCCGTGGGCTGCTGTGCCCATGTAGGGCTGCACGACGCCAGCAGAACAGGAGCAACGCAGGGGCAGGCGTGCATTATTCTCTGGGCTCTGCTGCCCCAAGCAAAACAAATACAGGTTGCCTTAGCACCCTGCACTGCTTCATGTCATGCAGCAGAAGCACGAGAAGTGTATCAAGGCAGAAAAACCTTGGTGCATTTTTCTCCTTCAGACATCAGTCATTAAAGCTGAGAGACACGGGTGAGAGCTGCCACGCGATTGCATTACAATATTGCTCTCCCAAACAGAAAAAGCAAGACTCAAACATACCTTTCTAAGTGCTTGAAACGGGTTACTGCCTTGAAAAAAATTAACCTGTACAGGTGAAACTGCTGTATTTATTGAAGACATCAACACTGTGAGGGGAGGGAGGGGATTAACTTTTTCCTCAGCTTGAAGACAGCACAACTAATAGCAAGACTGGTAGCCAAATGACTCACTCCACTCTCCCTTCCCCCTTTGGATACTGAGATGCAAACACGAATGTATGAGCAAGCGAAACCAGCAAGTTTTGTTGCTAGTGAGAGCGCTGCCCCAAGCAGCAGCACACTGTGGGAAAACCGCCCAGCGCTGGGCCCCTCTGCAGGCCTCCGCGCCGCCTCCTCGCAGGTGCGCGGACAGCTCTCACACCTTGGGTCAGAGAACTGACTGCATTCTGGAGGAGCAGCAGTGCGGACTGAGCACTTGCCCACGAAGCCCTGCCCGGGCGACGCCATCGTACGGCCTCCTGCCGCTGGGGCCAGCAGGAAGCGCCGAGGGAACAGGCCAAGATGTTTCATTCATGAGTTTGCTACCAGACCCGACGTGTACAGAGATGACTTGTCAGGGAGTGGTTTTGTTGTTAGCTTTGTGTCTTGAAGGCAGGAAAAAAACAAAAACAAATATTTTAATGGCTATATAGTAAGAGATTTATTTAAGTAATACTGAAGCAAGTTCAAAATAAGAGTCCATATTCTGAGATGAACTTCAACTTTTCTTGTTCCTGTTTATCAGGCAGTGGTAAAAATGCACTTTTCATAAATTCCCTCACATCCTCCTGGGCTTTTATTTATCTTAGGAAATACAGATTGCGTTCAGATGAAGCACTGAATGTGAATCAATTCAAATTAAATAGAGATTAATTCTTGCAATAGAGAATTAATTATTTCTGAGCACAACAGCACTATCTTCCACAAAAATCTGAGAGAAAACATATATTTTTAGGTCTTCAGCTTTAGCTGGAAATAAAGCTTGCAACCTTAGATGGGCATATTCTCCTTGACTTCTACAGCAAGTAGATTTGAGCCCATGTTTTTAGCAGATCTGAACAGGTCATAAAAGCACTGTCCTTCATTTTGCATGAGAGTTGCGAGTTAACAGAGCTTAAGTGATGAGTTCTTTGCTAATATGACATAGTGCCCCTGAGAGGTAGTGCAGGCTGCTCTCGAGACAGTGAGTGGGAGGGAAAGTTAGGAATGATGGATCGGCGAGCTCAAAAAGGTCGTGAATCACATGCTATCAGCCTTAGAGACAAACATTTGAATTTAATGCCAAAGTTATTACTTATTAGTTATATGAACTTAGAGCATTTCAGTTGGAAGCTGATGATCATCACCTCGCTGATAGTATACAGTGATAGACCCATCTTTGGTGCTGGGATGCAGCAGGTTTTCTGCTGAGAGCAGCCCTTCACTTGTGTTGTGAACAGCAACACAACCTTTCATTCCCACCTTTTATTCTGAATGCACAGGACACAAAAAGCATGTTTTGCATTGAAATTTGAGCAGATCAAAGCCAAGATAAGGATAAGGGCAATTGCTGCAGAAAAGATTTTGGTTTTATGCAGGAAGCAACGTTAGTCCATAAATCTCTGCTCTCTTCTCAGAGATGTTTCCCATATGTATCTGAAGACGTTTTAATTTCCATATGTCCTGAGATAATTCCTTGGCCTCTGATCCTGCAGCAATTCAGAGTATCAGATACAACACGGCCAAATGTTAGAGCAATGTTTATGCATTTCTATCTCATGAAATTCTTCAAGACAACTTTTATCTAACAATTGAAATGCTTTTCTTTGCTCCTAATGCACTTCAGCTTTATTTAATGTTTCCATTTCATTTTGGATTAAAGTCTTTTGTACATTGCTCAAGGAAACATTTCAAAGCACATGAATGAAGATTTATGAAATCTGTGTTTTCAAAAGTATTTTGACCTTTGAATTTCTAGATTTTTCTGTAGAAGATTCATCAGCTTAAGTAATCTTAGAGCATTTTTGTAGAAAACTGTGGGTGAAGAAACATGAAGAGTAACATTATAATCTTAAGGAAAGAGGGAATTCACAGATCTCTGAAAGACAGCGGTACCTCTCAAATTATGAATAAAACAGCTAGCTCACTGTGTGATTCATAGATCAAATATGAATTGATAAATTATCCTGAACAAAAATTCAAAGGAATAAGTTATTCATGAACAACCTGCAAACCTAAAAAGAGGTGCAGGGCAGTTCATAACACGATAAAAAGCCATTCTCTTATTTTAAAAAGCTGTTGTGGGTTGATTTCAGATTCGTTAACAAGTCTGAGTTTAGTTACACTTTCTGGGACTGTGTTTTTGGAAAGGAGATTTATATTTTGCTAGGCAGTGTAACAGCAGGTAACAGAAAACAGCAGAAAGCAGGTAACAGCCTGGAAGCGTGCACAGTGAAAATCTAAGATGAGACCAAGGTCAAAGAAGCTAAGGATATGCACGATGATCACCATCTGAGACCTTTGCATAGCTGGGAGGGAACACGAGTGGAGAGAGGGAACTGGGGAAAAGGCGGCATTGCAACGGGTGGAAACGAGGAGTGTGTGGGTAGATCCCGGCTACCCAGCTGTAGGAGCCCAATGGCTGGCATGGGATGTAAAGGGATGAAGTTGGATTTGAAAGCAAACTCAAAGACTAGGAATTAGGATTAAAAATTTACACAGCACAGGTGTTTTTCATCTTTGAAATTTGGAGCAAACTTCAGCTCTTATTCTTACCAGAGCTCTTTTCAGGAATATAAGAATCGTCTCCTCTCAGTGAGACATTAACAGACAAAAAGAAAGCAGCATGAAATTTAATGATTAACTGGATATAATTCATACATATGAACTAAATGGTGATAAAATTCCTCACTAACCAAAGAATGACCTTCTTGCCAATCTGTGTTCTTTTAGAAACAATCAGAGCATGTCCAAATGTTTCTTGGAAGCTTTGCCTGCCTCATATGCTACTTTATTGTGGAAAGAAGCCTGACACTTCCATTGTCTTTCTATTTAACCAATCTTTGAGAAGTGAGAGCTGCAGTTCCAAAGATATAATTTCATTTTTCAGTTACTGAACAATTTATTCCTTTATTTTCTGCGCTTCAACTTGAGAGGTCTTTAATACTATGTATATTTTAAGAGAGGGGCATTGCAGGTGTATTGGCTCCAATGCAGCTTTCTCTGCAAACACAGAGAAGCCTCAGGGTTGGAAACGGCAAAGATTTCTCCCGCACAGAGAAGCATCTGGTTTCTCCCCAGATTCCCGAGGCAGTACTCTTGGTGGCTCTGGAGGTGCCCTTGGGTCTGCTGTGTGATTAAGCTGCAGATGGTTATCTAGGCTTCTTTAGCCTCCTGGTTACAATTTCCTTTCATGTATTACAGCTTCTGAAGAATTTAAACGCTTGGGAGAATAGCATGCAGCTCAATTTCTTTCAGGATACACACTCCCAAAATACAGAGAGTCTAAAAGGCACATCAAGTTCTCCCTACCAGGCTTCCCGGAGTGGGCCCACTGAGGCCCATGTCTGCACAGCCACATTTGACACACAGAATAGATGACCCAACGGTGAAGGTTAGGCTGTGATCACGTTGCATGTACAGGTGTTTCACACCAGGTATATGATAAGCCCTCTGCAAAATGTGCTGTGCAGTTTCCAGGAGCTAGTGTGCTTTGAGGAGCAACTGCAATATCCTGCTGGAAGTATCATGGATTCCTGTGTGCAGCCTATTTTGTCATACTTCGAGGGGAAAAAAATAAAGCAGGAACAGAATGAGATCAGGACCACGATGAGATCAGGAGCACACTAATTAATGCTACATATGCTACATTTACTTGTGGCTTGCAAGGAGTAACTACCTCTTCCAATCCAGAATCTTAGTCTTCACCAACACTGCAGTAGACTGAGGAAAAGAGAAGAGTTCATCTTCATAAAAGACAGATGAACTTTTTCTAAACTTCAGAAAATATTTACTTTAGTGTTTTGTCATATTTCAAGTTGCAACACTACACAAAACTCACAGAAAAGCTCAGCACATACATCCTACCATTGTGTACTCTGTTGATAAATATTCAGGGAATTCTATCTGTTCAATCTATGAAGGCATTTAAACCTTGTGTAATACTTGGTAGGAGTAACTGGGCTGAATGAAGGTTTATTTTTTTTGCTGGAAGAAAAAAAAAATGCAATTCTCACAGCAGCTGTTGTAATCTTGGTAGTAAGAGCGGGAGAGTTTGTGCAGATGCTCCCGTCTGGGGAGCCATAGAGGAAGACGTATCAAAGGAAATACCAATATATGGCTTTACATATTTTCTCCTTAGTAATCACAGCTGCAGAGCACCTAATTTCCTCTCTTTCTATCACCCTCCATTTTCACTACAGTTTCCTGTAATGTATCAGCCGCAGCCAGCTCCTCCCTTCCATTAGCTGGCAACACTTATACAGCAGCCATGACACCCAGCCACATTATTCCACAAAGTGAATTTTGCTAATCAGTCTTTTTTTTCCTCTGAATTGGACTCTGGCAGTTCCAACAGCCTTGGCCCTGCGTTCATAGCACAGCTAAAGAACTAGATTTGGGGGGTACTGCTGGGGTTTTGGTTTGCCATAGCAAGCAGAACAAATGAAGCTTTTGTTTGCTCAGACAAACAGACATCTACTTCAAATTGCATAGATTTGCCCCCCAGGTATGTGGTAAAATATTAATATCAAGAATCTCCTAATCATGCTATGTGCTGGTTTGGAAACTGGTGTTTGAAAGACTACTAATTACTTTAACATAGTATTATCTTTCTGTGAGCAGGTAAGGCAGAATTAAATGATCAGCAAAATAAAATTGTGCATTGGAGCTAGACTCAATTACTTCTTCTTCTCTTACCTACAGTAACTGATAACTCATAAAAATTATTTATTGCCAGAGATACCCTACCCAGATGCAGCATCCCATGATTTATCACTTGAAAACATATCAGAAAAATTGTATTTCAAGAAAAGGAGCTTGAAGATGATGAACTAGGTTGACTATGAACCCCAGGAGAGAGAGGAAATGTAAAAACAAGAAGCATATGGAAGAATTCACAACATGAGAACAGTAGGAGAGTAGGAAGGGGGGCAGGAAGAGCAGAAGGAGGAAGATTAGGAGGAGGGTGGTGAGATGATCCACGCCAGTGGATAGAAATGATTGCCACACTCTCATCTGTGCCCAACTTCCCATTTCACTCCTGTGACGACTTCTCACATGCTCTTAGTTTCAGTCACACATTTTGTAATTAGCAACAGCGTTTAATTCACTCATGGGAAAGGGTTAAAGAAAAAATAGTCCCACTTTCTTTTTAAGGTGACTTTTCAAAACAGATTATACAAGTTTTAGCAACATGCCTGCCACCACAGCATCCAAAAAAGGCAGAGTTAAGTAGTGCACTAAGTAACATGACTAATATCTACCACATGCTGTTCATTTTTCATCCTCTCCCTAATGGAACAAATGAGTGCTTGAGAATTTTATTTTTCTTTTTTTTTTTTTTTCACGTAAAATGTATCTTTCTCTCAGTGTCTGTATTGGAGGAGACAGGTCACAAAACTGCACTTTTCATTTGGGAGGATGTCTGTAGCGGCTGCCCAGCATGCTGGGCTTTGTGCTCTAATCTGGGCTTACTCCAAAGAAACTGTGTCTTCTGCGTAGGTGAACTCTTGCCCTGCAGTGGGGATTTCTGTCGTCAGCCCCAAACCTCTTCTCTCTTTCCAGGAAGCAAGGCAGAGAGACCAGGCTCCACTCTTCCTTAGCAAAGTTTCCTCGAGCCAGGCAGTTCCAAACATCCTGTGCTGCTCCTCTTCTGCAGCTGGAGACCCATATCCAGGAGGAGGCAGCCATTTGCCAGTGGGGACACATTTTCTTCACAAGCCAGAGACTGTAGCAAATTTTACTTCAGTGACTGATCCAGTGCTGTATTTAACCCCTTGCTCATATTTGTACTTTTAAAAGATAGAGGCAGTACCACATCTGCATTCTTCACGGATCAGCAGCACCTTCCGCTTTCAGAGGTTCATTTTCAACTAGCCACCTTTCGTTCATCATCTGATCTTGTACAAGCACTGAGACTGAGTGGGACTGTTGCTATATGAGTATCTGGTATTTTTGTGTGTGTTTAAAGGACCATTCTCAATACTTTTTTCCATGTCATCTCACAATCTTTCTTAGAAGCTGCTTGAAGATGTTTGTTTGGACTAGAGAAGGCACTGATCACTGCAAAAGTTTTGTAAGAATACTCTAGTTGCAGGAGGGCAGTATGGTGAAGAAAGCAACACTTAAATCACCTACAACTGCCTAAAATTGGTTTGCTTATTGACTGGATTTTGTTAGAAGATTATTCAGAACAAAATGGAGGACAGAAGTAAAATGTAGGCATACAAGAGAGCCTTGCAGAACTATTAGTATGAAGTATATTAGAAACTTAAATAAAGGCATTAAAACCTAATTTTGGTGTTCCGTCTAAGTTTAGGATTAATTATGTCAATAGCTTTGACAATTGAGTTAATGAAAAGCAATGTATTTAGTTAATTCACATGGTAACATCTTTGCATATTGGCCCAATGCTTTGAGTTGGCACTGACATGTTTGGTAGTGTTGACAGCTGCTGTCTTTCTAGCAAGATGAGTATTACTCTCTCCCAGCTATTTAGCAAAAAAAACCCTACATTTTTGCAGTGGTATCCTGGAGAGTTCCTGCTTAAGCACTGCCTAGTTCAAGCACATTGGAAGGCTCTCAGTAAAGAATCAGTTTGCATGTTCTTACAGTTTATTGCCTTCATCGATGAGGATTCATGTAGTTATTTGCAGAAACGCATGTATTTCTTAGTGCTTGTTATTGAATCAAAATGTTTCTCTTTGCTTAGTAAAGGATTCGGGGGGAAGGAGGATGTCAAAGAGGATTCTGAGGATTGCTTTGCATCTTTGGCATGGCCTTTCTCCTCACGCAGTTTTACTGGGTGAGAAGATTTTCACAGCAGAACAGGGTAGGTTTCACCTGCAAACCAGAGAGATCTACAGCACTGGGTGAAGAAGCCTCTTCCACTCAGAGGCAGACAATCCAGAATGAGATTCTAAGAATCTGACTCAAAGTTTTGAACAGGAAAGTTAAAAAATTCCAGGATGTTTCTATCTTGCTGAAAATTTTCTGGTGGCTTTGCAATCTCCATATATTCAGTCAGTAATGCAGAAGAGGTCGATGGGTTGGAAAGCAACCTCTCCATGTATATCTCCACTGGATAAATATATTGCCCAAAATATAATTCCTCTTAAGAATGCACGAAGCCCTTCCATTCACCATCTCGTAATTAGCTGGCAAAAAGATTACTTGTGATGTAAGTAATGCCCAGCTATTTTTTTCATAAGTTATTTTATTGCCCAGTGCTAAATCTACAGGAGAGAGCACAGGCCATTCCTGACCTGCTGCATCATTGCAGGAAATGGCCTCTAGAAATAAGTGTTCCTCGCAACAGGATTAGCCAGTGTGCCCGATTTTCAGCTGTTTGGATCCACACAAGTTGCCTGTCATCTTTCGGCTGTTCAATAATTAAAGAACAGTTTTACCAGAAAAAGAAGAAATCTTTGGAAGAGACCTCATTAAAAAGACATTTTAACTTCTCAGAAAAATTCTTATTTTTCCCTTCTGCTCTTTTTAAATCATTTTTTAAGAAAGTGCCTATAATAGATATGCTAATGTAATGCAATGGAATGGAATAACAAGCCTTAAATAACAGTTTCAGGCTTGTAGCCAAAATCTAAAGCCATAGACTATATCTATTTTTATTTCAGGAATGACTAACAGCTCGGTTCATGTCTTTCCCAGCTGTAGTTGTGCAGCTGAATGGGAAAAAAACAGATGTTCACAATATGAAAACTTCCCCTGATAGTTCATGAACTCACAAATGTGAATGGTAGGAGAGGAGCCTGCTTGTGTCCCAAGTGGAAACAGCGGCGCCCAGTGCAGCTTGAGAAGCAGCCAGAACGCCCCCACCATGGGGCGCGACTTCCAGCATCATGTAGCTGCATTGCCACTGAAGCTGCTAGGATGTTGGGTTACAAAAATGCACATGTCCATGCCAGTGCCTCTCACATAGATCAATATAAAGTCTGGAATAATATATATCTTTTTTAATTAGATTTTTCCAATTATTATTATTATTAGCGACTTCCCTTCCAAATCTTCATTTTTAAGACCTTCTGGATGAGACAGACACTTGTACGTAAGAGCTCTAGTGAAGTTTGCTTGTAGAGAAGCCTGTTCGCCTGTCAGTGTGAGCAGCACACAGGGTATGACAGCCACTGGCTTGAAGAGCAGCTCTGGCATTCAGGCCACTGCAACCAGTTTCCTCAGACATCTGATTTCTAGTGGTTTCCAGCGCCTCTAGTTTTAGACGGGCTAAACTCCAATCACTGCGCGACCTAGCACACAGTCTGAACAGACACAGGTGCCCTGCTTTCGTCAGCGTGGCGATATTTCATGGGACCTTGTACCATCTCTAGACCACACCAGTCTCCAGGACATGCATATACTCTCTGGCCAGACTGCCTGGAGTTTTCGTATCGTTTCATTTGATATTAGACCCCAAGGCAGAGCATCCTATATTGAAGTCATCCTTTACATTTTCTGCAGTTATCGCCTTGGTTTTTCTTTTCCTTTAACACATTTGTCTTGGTTCCAGTCTCGAGCTTAATTTTTTACTTCAGTTTTCCTATTATTACAGCTCAATTAATTATTCTCCCCCTATTCTGTTCCGGCTTTCTCTTCCTTGCAAGAGGTGCTGCAAGTTACAGTGATGTGATGCTAGTAACGGCACATCCAAGAACCTCCTTGGCGGAAGAGAGTGAAATACATGGACATAGTCAAGCTCCTACTAGACCAAAGAGGAATTCAAAGTCTTTTGTATTTCTTCTGTGATTCAAAGTCTTCTGTATTTCTTCTGTGATTTCAGTTTCTAGCAGAGTTGAGTGAATCTTCTTGACATTATTTTGGCTGCAATCCTTTTCTCAGCTTTGTTCTGGGTGATCTGGATGTCTTATTTTTGGCAGAACTTATCTCAAATTATCCTTGACCCCCAAAGTTTGCAGATGGTAGCGGAGGTTTACGTGGGATAGGCATGAACTAGGGTCTATCCAGTTCTCCATAGTCTCAACAGTCTCTTCTCATCTGTCTAGTGCTCTTAGTCATGGGAAAGGCAGGGGAGAATTGCTCAGAAAATATCCCACCTACCGGATTTTTTTCAGTCAAACACATGAAGTTTCCGGCTCTGTCATCTGCACCATCTGCCCATCCTCATCCTTTAGCATTGCCAACTGCTTAATGCTGTCTCCCTAACAGAATATGCTTGCTACAAAAAACAGTATTTTTATAACTTTGCGTTACATAACATGGAAAAGGATCAACATGTTAATAACAGTCTGGTGTTGTGAAGAACCTGTTTCGCTGAAGAACAAACTTCTGGGAAATATTAATAATCTAACTGCACCCATCTGCATCATCATCTACAAATCTGGATACATTTCTCTCCTTGCAAATAAGTTAAAAGTGCTACTGAAAGCAATTGTCATTTCGCAATGGCATCATATGGTAAGCCAGGTTTACACTGGTGTAAAACCAGAACAAGTAGGAAAATAAATGAGTAAAATCAGAAAAAGGTTTTCAACACAAACTAACATCTGTTACTTTTTAATAATGTTAAAGAAAAGTAAAAATGGTTTTAAACATATATTTTACATATGCACAAAGCATTGCTTTAAGATAAATTTTGATTAGGAACAGCATGATTTGGGGTTACATAATTGCCTCCACAGGTGGTGTCTGCACTTGTGGTCTGTTGTATACTGAATACTGGTCTTCCATTTTTTTTCTAATCAGGTAATTGCTACTTTATCAAGTAGAAAATGCAGCCTTAAAAAGGACTGTAATTGCATCATTATTATCCACAGTGGGCTATAAAAGAGCTATTATGGAATGAATAGTCAGTGTTTCCACCCAAATATCTATGGACTCTCCCTTATTTAGAGGGAAGAAGAGAACAAAACAGAAGTTTTAATGTTTGTTTGTCCTCTAGCAGCCTAAATAAGATCTAAGTGGGTGTCAGTTTAAAAGAGCCCCAGGAGTTAGGACACTGGTTTCTCTTCATGGCTGGCTTTTAAGACCTTCTGTGATTTTTCCACTTTGTCTGTGGGAACTGGAAGCAGGATCCCGTTCTCCACCCACATGATAATAACAATTTCCAGAATAAAAAACACTGCATATTAAAAAGCAACAAAGCCTAAACTAACAAAACCAAGCCTAAACAAAACTCCCAACAAAAGCCTACTAAATCACACAATAATTAAACCCTCCAAATTATGAGGTGCAGATTCTGTCTACTTAAAAAAACCCTTCACTCTTTAATCTCACAGTTAATGGCCCTGTTTGCTATATTGAAAGTTTGAAGGTTGGAAATTTTAACACAAATGAAAACAGCCTTGGTAAAGTTTGGCTAGGAGAGTAATAATGATTAACTGGATACACCTATGTGCCTTTAACTCATTTTTGTACTGCAAACAGTCTCCAGTAAAGAGCAAAAATCCCACACTGACTGATTCATCTGTCATGGATTATGAGACAGGTGATATAACATGATTTTTTAAATCTGATTAAAACCTTTTAAAGAGAGTATTTATTATTTGCTCTTTGATCAGCTTAGAAATGAGTTATATCTTCCTTCTAATGACAATATCTGTGAAGTTTAATTATTTATTTCTGAAGATATTTTACTGTCACTCCTTTCCTATTTGTGGCTAGAAATGAATTTTTCCATAGAATATGTGAGCAACTGACCACACTGTGCTTCCTGCACATCCTGATCCTGTAAAAAAATGTCTTTTGTGAAATTTTAGAGCATTTTATCACATCATAAGGTAAGGGATTGCCATGGATTTCATCCCAAACCCCTGCAATCACATGCCTGTAGTTTTCAAAACTGAGGACTTATGCAGCATGAAAACATGATAAGAGAATCTAGAAAACTAGTAAGCTGGAAAACATTAGAAGTAACTGGACCAAGATTAATCTTAAAAGTCTTCTAGCAAAGAAGCCTACTTAAAGTAGGCAGGGAAAGCCATTAACAGTGATCCAGGAAAGGAAGGAGAGATTAACAAACAAAATAGTTCTGATCTGTATTAGGAAATAAGCAGATATAGCCCTTTTATGGCTAAGAGCAAAAGGGCAATCTTAGACACGAGCCCCTGGAAACCATCAGGTCTGAACAACGTGTGGCGAAGAGGCGTTACCCGAGTGGGAGCTGCAAGGCTGTCTTGCCTCGGGGCTGTGAGCGGCCAGCAGAGCGGGGCGCTCCTGTGGCTGCGCAGCTTGTGCCCCTGGCTCCCTCTCCTCTCCGCGTCTGCACTCTGCTCCTCGGCCTCTGCTGCCACGGCTGCCACTGCCACAGCCGCCACCTCTCCCGTGCAAAAGCCATGAACGAGCACAGCGCAAGCTGCCCGCGCTCCCTCTCTGCAGCTTTGCTAGCAGCACTGAGGGACTTGCCGCAGCTCATGGCAGTTCAGCACCACAGAAATGTGAATGGGAGCAGCTGGGTGCATCATAAGGGCAAGGGATGAGGGGAAAGGAGTTGGGGGAGATCTTCCCCTTTTTGCAGTGGTGACCAGTTAGAGCAGCCCTCCTGCCTGTCCTCAGGAGGCAGCCCTGCTGGTGCTGATGCCAGTCCAGGTCCATGGCCGCAGGGGCACAGCTCTGTGTCCCACACAGCTCCCACTTGCAGCTTTCTAGCATCTCTCAGCCAGTGCTGCTAGAGAGTCATCTACACAGAACCGCATAGAAAAGGATCGCAGCACAGCGCACTAGATCAGAGGCCGTGTCCTTCGGGCATCGCCTCCGCTCTGCGGCGGCCTGACACCGCAGCCAGGCAGGGAGCAGAGCAGACAGCACCAAGTGGCACAGACTGCAGGCCGCCAGCCAGCTTCCCCATTTTCTCCTTTTGGCTCGCTGTTTTTAACCAAAGCTTATTTCTTACATCCAGTCAAACAGAGCTTTCCTGACACTGAATAACCCCAATAAGTGGAGGCAGATATGAGTCACTTAATTTTTCTCTAACTGAAGGATGCTGAGTTGGGCACTTCCTCTCCCTGCTCCTCTGACAGATAACCTTTGCAGATGGCTTCACGTCATCATTTACCCCTTAGTGACACAAGCCCGCTAATTTCATAACACTTTTAAGAGCAAAATGTTAGACTCATGGAGCCAGGAGCAGAAGTGTTTTCTCACTCACACCACAAGGGTTCAAAGCAACTAAGGAGCCTGCCTCAGCCTTCTGCAAAATTCCCATATTGCTCCACTACTCTAGAAATGCTGTCTAAGATGATACAGGCAGCAAAAAATTTGTCTGATTAAGCAGCTAATTAATACAAATGAAAATGTGAAAACTATAACTAAAGCCTGTAAGTATAGCGCTGGTCTAAAAGAATAGCCTACTTTTAGTTCCTAGTGAAATTAAAAAGGTGGTTGGCAAAAGTAGCTACATAAAAGTAATAAACTGGTCAGACATTTGGTACAGTGTTCTCACTGGCAGCTATTTGTTTAGATTTTTCTTAGAAACAGTCTAGTATTTCCATTATTGATAGTTAATATAGCATCAAAGACGGGCAGAGTTGAAGCAAAATATATTCAAATACAGCTCAGTGCAAAAGAGGTCTATGAACAGTGAACGCAAAGCACATGCGCAGGCTAAGGGACTTTCAAGAATGAGGATCAAGGCAGATCAGTGAAAAACTACCAGAGCAACAGTTTGGCTAAACAAATCCTTATTTTGTCACTGAATACAGACCTATGGGGGAAAAATGAAAGCAAAAACCAAAACAAACCAGAACAAAAAGGTAACTCTATATCTGGCATTGACAAGGTTGATAGTGAAATAATTACTTCCATTCCAGTATCCACATTTTCAAAGCATATTGAAAGTGCAGAAAAAGCCACACAAGTGGATGCTAGAAAAAAAAATGCTTTGCAGGGACACAGGCAGAATCCAGTGTGTTCACTGAAAAGGGGTGATTTGACCCCTATGCACAATTAGATGCCTCATGAAAGGAAGAAATACACAGCACAGATTCTTTAACCTAGTGGAAAAAGCCATAACAAGAACCAGTGTATGGAAGCTGAAGCCAGACAGATTGAAATGAGGCATGCTAGATGAACCTTAGATGAACATTAGATGTTATTCAATAAACTGCTAGAATAAATTGCTTTTGGAAGTCATGTACTTATAGCCACAAATTCCCATCAAACAAAGGATGCTTTTTAGTAAGATGGGCTTAAATCAAGTGACAGTTACATATTAGTAAATTCCAAAGCACTGGGTTAACAGATATTTAACAGGTAACAAGGCAGCAATATCTGATGGTCTTTCCTGCTTTAAACTCTATAAGTATGAAGTTGAACAGACTTTTCCAAGAAGTTTTCAGAACAAAGTACTTAGGTCTTCCATACAATCATGTACATTTTCCCTGTGGAAAATGATGCTACCAAGTAAAATTTCCTCAAGAGTACTTGGGAAATTGTCCCTAGAGGACTCCTAATCATGCGGGAGATTGTCTAGTTTTAAAAAGGGAAGGATGTGAGGATGCCGTATCTTTTCCCAGGAGGCCCTGCAAATACCTTGTTCAGGATGGGAAAAATTAAAATGTCATTTGCATGACTGATGCTGAACCTTCTGTCTTGGAGTCTAGTAATGAATTACTGCCTCATAGGCACTTTGTGTTAGAGAAACATTTTACATTTGACTGGAATAATTGCACATTTAACTTCAAAGATACACTCTGCCTTGAGTATTAATTTGCCAGGCCTACTCTGGAGCTATAGAAATGTTTAAAGGATTCACTCAGGATGGAGCCCTTATGCACTGCAAAGCTTTCCATTTTTTCCAAAGTCCCTATGTCAGATATTGAAACACGATTTCACATAGTTCAGGAAAACTCACATCCTTGATAATGACTAAAGAGTGTTTAGCCTCCTAGAGCTAGACTTCCGGGTAGTATTATGGAATGGGAAGCTATTATATAGCACCATGGCCACCTTGCTCTATTGCTTTTAAATTGGTTTTATATGCACAAGTAGCTATTGAACTAGGATATATTTCACATACAGAGAGTTATTTAATCTCTTTTAGATTAGAAGAAGGCTGTGAAGTTACTTTTATTTTTGAAGCACTGTGGTAATGCATGTTTGCCAAGAGATAGCACCAGCACGAACAGTGCCCGAGCGAGTTCACTCACCGCCTGTGCCCCACTCCTGACGGCTATGGGGAGAGCTGGCACGAGGACCCTCACTGCTTTATAGGGCCTGCTGAGAAACATGCTCGAACACCGTTGAATTTAATTGCAAGTTTCAGATGCTTGTGATTCCAAACCAGTGTAAAATATTTTACTGTTTCCACTTCTTTTTTTGTGTTAGTGGTCAGAAAGAGATGAAAATGAGTGGGGCAGGTTTATATAAGCAAGCTTATATAAGCCTAATAAAGTTACATGGCATCTGGAGGCAATCTGCTTGCAATTCCTGGAAGTTTTACTCTTCGTGAGGTTAAAGTATCTATTCCTTTATTTAGCAGGAAAGATCTCACAAAGGCAAAACCCTTACGAATAAAACTCATCCTCTCAAGCAATGCATTAGTTTATATATCACTTTGTATTAAGCTTAGCCATTGAATTGATCATGACAGAAACTTGATAATATGTTTTACAACTGAAATAATTTGCCTGAATAAACTATATGCAGAGAACGAATATAAAAATCAATAGGAAGTAGTTGTTTATTCTTGATATATACCAAATAACTTTCTTTTTGAATTTGATAACTTTTAGCTTCAAAAATGTCCTTATAAGATGATCCTTAAAATAATTCTCGTGACAGGGGAGTGGCAACTAACTTTAAATCAGATGTCATTTCTTTTGTAAGGTCATTTTATGATGTTTATTTACAACACTATTGTTTCAAATGTATTTAAACGTTAAATTTGTGTATTTTCCAATTGCATTTGTGTTTAGCACTTAATAAAATGATTTTTTTTTTATCCTTCCCAAACAAGATTCAGAGTGACTAAGGATCTATTTACAATTTAAATCTGGTATTTCTGATCACTTCTATGCAGCGCATTCATAATATAACTTGAAATTATGCTTGAGATGATAGGTCTGAAAAAATTGTGGGCTAAATATCTCTGAAAACATATATTAAACAGGAAAACTGGTGCTATAAACGTTACTAAGGCAAAATGCTCTTGGAAAATCTTTCCAATAAATCAGTCAATGAGGTGATTATTTCATTTCTATGACCTAATGTGTTCTGCTAATTTTAATTAAAAATGTATCTAATCATGTAAACATTATCATGAGTAAAACATTTTCTACTTATGAGTTTTGAAGCGTAAGCAAACAAATCTGGAACTTTGCCTAATAGGTAATAGAAAAAGTACCCAATTTTACCAATAACAAAAATGCACACATCAAGAACTCAGAGGAAAGATGGGGTCTTGCGATTATTTGAAAAGAGCCTATGGAGCCATGGAAGTCAGCAGTGAAGTCAGCATGCATGATGCAAAGTCAGAGGTAGCACTGATGTCCCATGGGGGTAGTGACTAACACTGTTGTTTTAGCCAATGCAGTTGGATTGGACTGAGATGTGTTAACCAGAAAGGCTTTTTTCTTTTTTTCAAGAATATTTTGAACAGACTACTAAAATTATGATTATTCCATTAGTTGATCAGCTATGTTCACTATTAGGCAGGCTCTCCAGTCAAGAAAGAGCCTTGTTCAATGTGCTAATAGGCAGCAAGGTCTCAGCAATGTGGTAAGGCTTAAAGCACGCAACTTTATCTAACAGCAGCTAAAAGCATCTTGTTACTGCTCTGCTTTGGAATGTCACAAGGGGAACCCTTGTTTAGAGAAATGCATCACAAGGGCCTGGCAAGTGCTTTTTTCACCAGCATCAAAGTAAAGCTGCATTTGATTTAGAAACTGCTTTGGTTTCTTAGAAGAACTGCTCTGTTTCTGCAGGATTGCTTGCCAACATCCTGTGCGACAGTTTCACCTCAGCATCACAGTGAGCACAAACAGAACTAATATGTTACAGCAGTAGTTTGACTATTTTTTTAAGTATATTATTTTTCCAAATAAAATTTTAAATTCCTTGCCTTTCCTGAGGAGTCCTTTTACTGAGTGATAACAGTTTTGATCTTTGGTCTTATCTGCAAAAGGAGCAGTGGCGATGCTTTGCCTGAATAACTGCTGTAGCATCAGAGAGGGAGGCAACATGTCCCTGGTGATATAAATGCTCTGTGCCCAAGGGCGTATGGCCTTGGTCTGGGGATCTCCCCACCAGCACTTACACACCAGACAGTCCTTGGCACTCAGATCTCCCTGGCTCAAGTGCCCAGGCCTCAAAATTAGCATAATTTGTCCTAGAAGCACTAAGCTGATCCCCCTGAGCTGCATGAACAAAGTCAATATTTTGATTTGCAATTTATTTCTTCTGGGTCACGATTCTTTCAGTGCTAAACTAAGAGACACCCTAATATCTAGAGTGATTAGTTTGCAGTGAAAGAGCACAAGAACCAGGGGCACACTGGTGATTTTCATGAGCTTTCGGCCCTTGGAGTTTCATTTCAGCAGGGAGCTAAAACAGGCCAGTGAACCCCACACTTAGAAATGATCCCATGATCTGATCTATGTGTGCATTACATACCCTTTACACCAAGGAATCACAACTGTACAGAGTATCAGGTTGTCCATTGTGATGGGGGGAAACAAGGGGACAGGGAACTTAGCAACCACACATCTCATCAAGTTACTCCTAATGCTTTCAATGCAGATCTGGTGCCAAAGCAAACAATGATGCCAAATGTAATCGGCTTCAACATAACAATAACAAAGCAAAAGCAGAAATATCGGCAGCGCTGGATTCCTTTTGAGTTTACATATAGTTACAACTAGAGTATTTATCAGTCTCTATTTGTATAGTTATATTTACAACTACTACCTACTAAATATATAGGCAACTATTTTTAGCTGTTTGCTCCATCTAAATAATAGAGAACTGCATGTATTGCTAACTTGCTGTGACCCGATAAGGAAAAAGACAACGTAGGTTTTATTTTTGTGTCCTACTACAAGGTCTCTCCTTGAAGATAGCTTGTGTCTGAATACGTGTATTTTCAATTGGTACTCGTGCCCTCAGTACTTTCAGGTGATAATGTACAGATTTTCTGGGAACTTTTGCACAAGCAAATTGCCATATTTAGCAGTTGTATTCTCTCAGATCATTTTTCAAAGAGAATTATTTCTTGCTGTGCTAAGGCAGCAGGACTTTCTGTCTTAATTTCTATGAAGGTAAAGTTGATAACTGACCAATATAATCTCCCATTATCCAATAACTTAATTTAATGCACTCCCTATTCAGGCTGTTTGTTGTATATAAATACCAAAAAAACGTGATCAAAC
>JAUBNY010000278.1:2162880-2265325 GCA_032275445.1 Crypturellus soui | reverse complement strand
TATCCAATAACTTAATTTAATGCACTCCCTATTCAGGCTGTTTGTTGTATATAAATACCAAAAAAACGTGATCAAACGCATAGCAATAAGAAATTCTGGTTAGATGGGAGTGAATTGCACAAACATCTTTGTACGCACAAACAGGTGAGGCTTCTTCATACTTCAAGATGATTATTCTTGTATTTGTGTCTACCCTGTCTAATCTCCAGCTCCAACTTCTAATGAGAAGCGTGAGGAGCCTTTTAAACCACACAGGGCCTTCCCGAGCAGAGTCACTGCAGTGCAGAGCGCTCTCCGTGTCGGCATTCTTCACCCAAGCAGCAGGCTTTGTAAGAGATACAACCACCACAGGGATTGTTTCCCTATATATTATCAGCTGTTAGGAAGGATTAACATTCTTAATGGCAGCTTTTGCACCAGTTTTTCAATATGCAGCCAAGGATGCCAAGGCATTTCTCGAAGGGTTTACAGGCGGACTGCTCTAATGATCTTCTTTTAAAGTTTTTTCCATAAAAGAGAAGGATGCTGCTACTCAGATGTTCATTTTGTGATGGGACTTTAGAAATTCAAAGAGAATGAGCACAGAGGAAGATGTCTGCACTTCAGAGGACCAGAGAACACCAAAACAAAAAAGAAATTTCTCATTATTTAAGTCTTCAGGAACTTGATTAAAGGCTTTGGGATTGGATGCCTGAAGCATAATATTTTGTTTTGTATATAGAAGGTACAGAAAAAGCAGAACAATGATAATTCAACATCAAGAAATGGAAAGGGCTTCAAAATAATAGTAATAAAAAGGAGCTCACTGCTTCACAGGCTGCTGCTTCACCTAACTGCCATGCTTGGGGGAACAAGAGAGGCTGGGAAGGTGGTTCATGTTTTCACATACCGTGGGTTGTTTGGGATTGTGTCATTCTTGCTGTGGCTACGTTTTGATCAGGAGACATTTAAGTTCAGCATAAAAGACCCATAGAGACAGCAAGAGTTGAAAATCTCAGGCTGTTGATGAAAAGCTTTTATTAGCTGTCATAAAGTAGCGAGTTTGTATTCAGGGATTCAAGATATCTTGAAATATCTTGAGAAAAAAATAAAAATCTTGAGAAAAAAATATCTTGAGAAAAATAAATATGTGTTATGGGAATCATGAGAACATTTCCACTTCTTCCTTTATACATTTTGGCTCAGGTCTTTTCGTAAACATCAAGGAGCTCCCATAGGTAAGAACGAGTGTGTCTAGATATGAAAAGCCACTTTTCTTTTCCTGGCTGTGTGCTCCTCTTGCACATACTCAAGTGCTTTCGCCTACTCTCTGCTTTTCATTCATTCATTCCCACATTCAGATATGGGAAGAAACTGAAGCTACTTCCTTTTGCTGGTCTGCAAGGACCTCAAGCTGTTTCTCAAAACAGAGTAGCTTGAGCTTTTCCAGCAAACATTTTCCTTCTTCGCATGGAACTTCCTGCTACAACAGAATGACTTGATAAGGAAACACCAAAGCAGCTCATAGGGGGTGCACTGCAGTTCACAGAGCTGAGCTGATTCTGATGGAGTTTTCCTTCCTTTGGGAAATGACTGACCCATCAATAATGAGCGCAAAGTAAAAACAGTCCTATCCACGTCAGGTAAACAGTGAGTAACATATGGATGTAACAGTAATATTTTTTTAGAGTTTCCCACTTCCCAGACTTGCAATTTAGGCTAAACACAGTAAATGTGTAAGGATTAGGTTGCATATGCAACTTCTCTACTGCCATCCACTCGCAGTGCAGGTCACCACACACACCCCTGTAGGAATGAGGTGCTGTAACCAGCTGCCACTGTGAACAGCGTGTATTTAGATAGCACATGAACCGAGTTCCCCAGGGAGAAATCTGGCCCAAAAAAGGGTGATGCCCTGGGCCTTTTGTGTATGCTTTTATTGTTTTTTTGTTTCTTTGTTGATTTTTTTTTCTTCTCCCTCGCCACAAAATAGTGCTGTGGAATTTCTCTGAAAAGCAAATATAGAGAATTCTCTATATTACTTCCAGCAACTCAAGGCTGTCAGAACGTTTGGTGAAGAAACTCCTGCTGTTCAAAGCAAACACGCTTTCAGCATTACAGAAAAAATGATGTGAATGAGGATAGAACATAAAGAAGCGGAGAGCAGTAAAGAGGCGGAGGGGGAAGGATCCCTGTCAGGCCGCGTGGTCGTACAGCAGCACCTGCCTTAGTCCCTACACACATCTATGGAGCTCAAAGCCACACGTGATTTCCTGTGGTCAACATATATGTTGGACTGTGGCTGGAAAATCAAGATCCAAACTTCCGGAACAGCCCTCTAACATAACACAGTAAAAGCACTGGAAGTCTTGAGCAAAGACAGAGCTTCTCAAAGAGCGGGTCACAAATCCCAAGGTGATCACAAGAGGCTAATAGAGGGTCACACAGGATTTTATACAGGAGCAATTGGCCGTTATTCCAAAGTCAATATTGTTGAATAATTGATCCAGTAAGTCAACGTTTGCCCAGAACTGCCGCGCTGATGCCCCAAAGGAAGCAGCACTTTCTATAAGTTTGAGAAATCCTGATCTAGAGCAGTCCTGCCTGGCTGCCTCAGAACCCTTGTCCAGGACTTTTCTGTCTTCAGTCTAGTTAACATTTCCGTTTGGGAATATTTGCATTAGTCAAGGAATGTGAGATCAATCAGTGTTTTTTAACATGTCAAATTCAGAGATAAGCAGAGATTTGTAAGCTCTTTGTTAGAGATCACAAGAGCCAGAAGTAGACAATTCTTGTAAATGTTCTGCTGAAAAACTAATCTTTAAAATATTGAAAATAAAATACCTAAATATTTAAAATGTCCATTTTTTTGAAGTCTAAAAAGTTTACACAGCTTGTGGGAAATCCACTTCCAAAAACTCAAATATCTATTTCTACAGCTTTTATCTCACTTTTGCCTCTTCCCAAACAAATTATTCAATAAAATACATAAATGCCTACACAAAAATAGCTGTTAGAACCAGTAAAATAAATTACTGAATTTAAGAAGCTTCACCCAAGTTTTTTTTTTTCTGTAACATGTACTGTATGGCATGTACCAGTATGTCTTCCTCCCCTTTGGGGCAAGAAGTCATCTGGTCCAATTCAGAAAGGTCATCACGTAACTATTTTTAAGTGTGGCATTGTTTTCACATATGAAAACACATTTCACATATTGAAAACATACGGGCTTTCCTTTTGCATGTGTCCTGCTTTCATCTACAAAATATTTATATTTGAAAGTACTGGAAAGTATTTATCTTTAGAATCTCTCCCTACCTTCTGGCACTCTGCCTAATTTGCAAGTTTTTATATCAATGAAAGCATCAAGTAGTCTTTTTGCCTTGCATGTATCTACCTTCCAACTGAAGGACTCAATGCTATTGAGTAACTAGGCAGTTGGGAACTTGCTGAAGTGAGTACTGTAGTTTAAAAGACTATTTTACCTTTTGTGTGAACCAGGATGAGATTTGCATGTGGATGAAGTAGATCCCTTTGTCCTAAGCAGAAGCGATTCCTCCCTCTACCCGTGTTTGCCGGCCTCTGGGTTAAAGGAAGTTGCAGGCACAGGCAGTGACTGAGCATGTTTAGGGAGACAGGAGTTAACCCGCTCCGCGCAGATGAAAGCTTAACCAACTATAGGTTCTTCCATCTGCCGCTAATGATTTCAGTCATGCCTCGTCAGGAGGTCAGAAGGTGCAATCATGGAAGCACAACCTAGTCCCTGCCCTCTTATTTTGTTTATTACTTTTTCCCTGTCTAAACGTACACAAGAATCTTAGGGGATCCTGAGCTGCTCTTGGCACTGCAGCTACCACTGCAGCTATATTTTAAATGTAAAATGAGCGTAACGAATAAAAATTATGTCCTACTACCTGGCCAGTGTGTTGGAGGTCTCACCCACAAATGGCATGTTAAGCTGCAAAGAGCAAGTCTCATTACACCTGCAAGCAGAAAGCTCATCTTGAATAAATCTGCAGAGAAAATAACCATGACTATGAGAGGATGCAGATGCGAATGCTGATATGTTTCAAGGGTCCCTTTCTACAGTTTCCTCATGGAGCTCCCAGAGTTTCTGTGTAGATTCTGGTTGCCTGAAACCTCGCTGAGTGGGGTAAAATATACCTCAGGACACAAAGCCACAACATTTCCATAGTAAGAAGAAATAAATAAATAAATTGCTAACAGTTTGGGATGCTTTTTGAAACTCTTTCCATATAAAGCCATGTTCCAATCTGTCATCAATCTTCATTAACCCAGTGAAGAGAAACAGAGCTCTGGTATCAGTTTGGATGTCAGATCCAGTTGTATAAAGCTGCTAAAAACATGTAAAGCCAAATTTGGAAGATCTCAATTTCATATTCCTGGAAAAGGATGCACTGGCAGAGACATGAGCAGAATTTCAGTTTATGTGAAGAGACTTGCTTCAAACCTGTTTGTGCTCCTTATTTGAACAGTGTTGCAAGTTTCAGGGACTTTTTTGCCGGAGCAGCATCCACAATAGCAGAATCCCTAATATACTGTTTGCACCATTAAATTTAGAGGGATTTACACATCTTGGTTTAACATATCCAAACCAATCCTTTCTTACAATTACAGAGTAGAATTTTATAAGATAAATACTGAGAAAACATTGAACTGTTATGACTTAGTGATGGGAAAACCTTCAAAAAGTTTACAAGACCATCTTGGGGCCTGATGTTATGGACACTTTCCAAAGGTTGCCATAAAAGCTTTTACAGACCCTTTCTACAGTTATTTGCTGGTGCTGCTGCCTGCCTGCAGTTTTGACTTTTCCAGTCAAATTGATCTCTCTCTTTTTTTTTTTTTTTTCCCTGATCACATTTTCCTTCTGCTTCCAGTGTCCCTTGACAGGTTTTCCCCTGTAGGGCATCACATTTTTTTCATTATGGAGTTCACAGAAATTGAAATTCAAAGATAGTGGATTCCAAGCAGATTATTTTTGTCACATGGAAATACCTGAAGTTATTATATTTGAGCATTTCCTGACCTTGACAGCCAGAAAGAAAAAAAGAGGAAGTGAAATTAAAATACAGGCACCAAGTAAGCTAATTTAGCCATATAATCCCTACCTAACTCGAACCTTACTTCTTAGCAAAGTAATAATTAAAAGTTTACCTTTTTAACTTTTGGTTACTGCTGCTGGAAAAAAAATTCAGTGCCAATTATCCTGATCTGTGCTAGAAGCTACGAATCAGCCTCTCGGGTAGAGATCCTATCCTCCGCAAGCACGAGTGTAAAGTCCTGGACTCCACTTATGCTATGAAGAAAGACCATGAAAAGACTGCTGAGGCCAGAAATTGGTATCCTCCCAAATACTGGTTCAGTTAGGCTTTTAGCACAGACACTGACACATGGGGCACATTTTTTTTCTGTTATTAAAAATGTACAGTGCCTGGTGAGCTTGATGGTGTTTTTTGAGTTAGTGCAAACAAACAACTGAAAATCAGATCTCCCTGGGGAATTACAACATCCAGCAGCATCAGGGAGCTACACTTGGGTTTTTCACCCACCGGCTTCTCCTGGGAGTACAGGCCCCTTGAACCCTATTTCAGCACCACGTCATCTAATAATTATTTTTCATAGGATCTAGAGGTACACCACATTTACACCAACAATGCAGTTTACACAAAGATATCTGAAACTAGGGATTTCATCACTGTTTAGAGTTTTTTTCTTAACTACATAGGTAAAAAAATACATAGTAAAAAAAAATGCTCATAAAAAAGAGGAAACTCATGAAAATATCTCCTGTAAAAGAAGTAAGCATGTTTCAAAGAAAACATATGAAAGCTGATTTTTTTTTTTTTTAAAGTCAGATTAAAATAAGCCATACCACAGGGAAACAAATTGAGGATAGTCACATTTGGTGGCAAAAGTCATGCAGAAATCTTCCTCTGGTGGAAGAGGTGTTGCCATCAACACACCGGCTTTCGCACCCAGGTATGGGCCTTGGGACATCATAAAAGTGATCCAGCTGTTGGTGGTCTTTTAAGCTTAAACATTAACATCTGGGGAATCGCGAATTAAAGGATGGCTAACATAAAGAAGTTCTGGTCAGACAGACAATGCATATGTTTTCCTTCACTGAGTCATCTATTTAAAAGGTCACCATGATGTCAGAACACTGTTCATCATAAGATTAAGACAAAAATAGATTTCTGATTGCTGTAGGCTCTTCTTAACTAGACGGCCAGTTCCTGAGTAGAAGCAGTACTAAAACCTCTACATATGTTATACTTCAGATTCAAATCTGGAAAACTGTATCTTCCATTCAGCACATTAAAGGATTAAACTCATATTTTATTATCACAGAAGAAGGAAAGAGTTTCAGAAGATTTTTGCACATCTGAACAATTTGCTCTGCAGGAGCGTTGGGAGGATACTGCCTTTTGCAGCCCGCTCCGGGGGGAACAGTGCCAGGGAGGGCAGCGCCTGTTCCAGGGCCGCCCAGCCGGCCGTGGCAGCTCCCCTGGGGCCGTGTCTACGACGCACGGTTCTCTGATGCACTGCAAACTCTCCAGGCTTGCGAAACATTCTCATGCAAAGCATGGTCAATGGATCTTGTAAGGCACCAGGAAGATGAGGAGATGGACAGGATTCAGGATTAGATATTTTTATAGGGCATCAAAATTGTAAAAGAAAACAGTTAAAATATTCCAGAATTTTGCAGGCAAACTCTTGTGTTTGCCATTCATGGTACCAAAGAATTGGTAAACAGGAATGGGGGAAATGTCTCTGGACGGCTAATTTCTGGACTGCAGCTTTTCCTATACATTACCTGCAGGAAACATTGCTGTAAAACTGAAATAAATAATTTAAATTACTCATGTGGCATTACTATTGCTATTGTGGCTAGCTCTAATAACACTCCAGTAATGAAGTGCTGGAATAAAAACATCTCAATGATAGAGAAAAAACATCTCAAAGAGCAGCACCTCCAGTTCTAGCTCATTGTAAATGGAAACCAGGTGGAAGCAAAGGAGGATAATTCATATACATTGGATTTCTTCCCAGTTCCTCATTTTCCATTTCTATGCTATCTGTGGGAACTGGTCACAATCCAATTCCCATGGTATTTAAAGAACTGCTTTAAATAGGGTTATATTTGTGACAACATATTAAGAGGAACATGCACACACACAAAATGAAGAGATCAGAATATAAATCTTGCAGCAACAAAACTTGTTCTTCTGCAACTGCTCTCCAAATCCAAACCCAGAGACTCGAAGGATAAGTCAAAGGGACAAGATGAGGAACTGCTGCTCAGGCAATCATAAGCTGGAGTCTTGGCCACAGTGCACATTTTGCACTTCAGAATATGCCCCTGTTACAATCTACGTCTGCAGCACATTTTTGTAACCTGGTGATGATTTTCTGGAAACAGAAGCACTGAGAAATCTTGGTAATAAATGCACAGCCACTTGAGTGCTGCAGTGCCACCTCTACTTGCAGTCAGCCACGGAGGGAATCATGGAGGCACCAGTGCTTCGGTACCGGTATGTTCCAGAGCACAAACCTGCTGCTTCCACAAAGACCGTTATTCTAGAATCACTCAGGAGTCACACAGGGCTCCTCTCAAATTCTACATTCTACTCCCTATTTCAGATTCCTGGCTTCTGAAGCTGGGGGAGCTCTGGAACTGAGAGCTTCCTCTTTGTGTAATTGGCAAAGGAAGACTACGCAGCTGAGCACTTTAAACGTTGAAGTTCTTCAGGGTCACACCCGTGCTTCAGTTTTACATTTGTCACCACACATATAAAACAATGCTAAGAAGCAAGTAGTAGTCTCCCATAAACCAGCTTTAATTCATTGTATTTATGCCATCACATTTCTACCCTTTAAATATGCAATAGCAAATGAAATGAGTGATATGACTGCAACTGGTCTTGAGAAAGATGAGGTTAGAAATGGTTTCTTCAGCCCACCTAGAAAGGGAGACGGATTCTTTGAGCTCTTTTCCGGAGGTATTTATCATGAGAATCAGAGAGCAAAGTGAACATATGAAAACTAATGAGCTGCAAAATACAGCATGCCAAGTAGAAGAAAGGAGAAAAGAAGCTGTGTGAAGATCAGATTGCTTTTCTGGAACACCTCCTGCTGTCTCAGTACATCTTACTTTTACACTGGTATATTAGCTCTGACTGCATGAGTCAAAGTGTCTGGCAGCTCTCATGCCAAGAGAATTACAAGTGGTTTTATGAAAAAGGAGAAGCTGGTTCTCTTCCTCTCCTGTTGTTAGCTTTTGTCGTTAAAGCAGCATCAATATTGTCATGAAAATCTACGTTCATACCAGAAAATTCCAAGGTAACAGTACAACACAAAGGGGCTTGACAGCAGCAAAACCTCTGGTTCAAACCCCTGAGCTTTACAGTGGTACAAAGGGAGAGCAGAACCTGCCAAAGACAGTCCTTAGAGCGCAACGGTCATCCTTAGTGCCTGCCATATATAGAAAAGTTTGGGAAGTAACTGCTTTTCCAAAGTGGCAGTATCCGCAGCGAGGAAGCCCACATTCAGTCTAGCAGTGAAGCACCTGACTGACTGACGCTCTGGGCTCCAATGCTCTCTCTCTCTCTCTCTCTCTCAGTAGCAATGCAGGAATACCTGGATTTCCAAGCAAATTACTGTAATAGAAATAACCTGTTTCTTGTGAGCACTCACCACTCTCCCACCTGCTGAACATTTGGAGTGAGATACTTCCCATCCAAATTGAATCAGACACTAGCTGCACTGGGCATGAATGCAGTGCTAAAGTCAGCTACTCCTGCTTCACAGAACTTGTCCCAGACCTTCCTTCATATCTGACGTGCTCTGTTTGCTCTAGTAAATAATCCAGTGTGATGAAACAGAGCCTTTGGTAAAGGCATGTTTTATGCCACTCTACATCCACCACCCTGATTTTTTCAGTGAGTTAAAAAAAATGTGAAATAGAAGCACATTCAGTGAGACAGCGCTTTAAACACTAACAGTAGTGGCAAGGAAGTGTTTATAGGATTCCAGAATAGCCATTTTACCCATTTCTTACCGTGTCCCTGTACTTTTCTCTTGGCGACTGACTCTGTGATCTGCTGTGCAGTAACTCAGCTTCTGCAGTCCACTTCTCACAGTTACCCACTGATATTAAATGGAGGTTATCGGAAATGCCAGTGGTGTCAGGACATTTCTCTGTAGTTTTTGGTCAATCTAATTTTCTTTTAAAAGCTTCACATCAGTTTGTGAACTTTTGATTTTCTGTCTAATTACTTAATAGTGTCTTAAGCCTACTCTGGGAGTGCAAAGACTAGCATATAAAACACAGCGTGTTGTTCTTCTGAGACATCAGAGCTTTAATACAAGTTTTTTTGGGGGCCCCACATAACCCAGGCTAGAGCTTGATGTGCAGAAGGTAGCCCATCACACTCTGAGCTTGCTCAGCACTAGAATCAGCTTTTAAAACACATGGAGACTTTTAATTTCTTTTAGAAATAAACAGTAATAGTAGCTGCTGTGGTGCGGTCTTACAGAAAACAAGAGCTGAAACCACTCTTTTTTCTAATAAGGATGCCTATTTACTGCTTTTTCTTTTCCCTGACAGCCTTCGATTTTGCAGCTGGATCTCTTGCCTTTCATTAACAATGTACAGAAACTGTGCTCTATTATGTGCCATCCATATACATTTTAGTATTTCTGCATAGAGATAGGCTCCCCTGATTAATTAGGTTAATGCTGGGCCTTGAGAAAACAACTATGTCTTTTATTCCAATGTAGATCTGACATATTTATGTCTCTGAGTTTTAACATAAAACATAAGTTTTTGAACATTAATATCTGATGCTGTTTGTGTCTCAGAAGGCATATATATAACTGAATGTATCTATTGTTTACTAATGAATAAGACATATAAATATTTATATACTTTCTACTGACCACAAATCAGCAAAATGTGCTACAATTTTGTACTTTTCACAGTAGCACTGAAAACATTTTAGATACTGGAAGGAAAATGTGCCTTTTTTTCTACATTCATTCTAATAATAAAGTAGAACACTGAAGTTTGGGAAAGAGTTCAGAGTTGTTATTCTTTTTTTTTCTTTTTTTTTTAACATTTGGCATTGATTTTTTTTTCTGTTGCAAGCAGGCTTTTTTCAATCTACTTTTATTTCCCTCAGTGCAGATGTGATTAACAGGGTCTAATTCCAGAAGACTTCCTTAGTGCATCTCATCACACTGACCAAAAAGAATGTGCTTTGCTAACAAACATTCACAAGGGTACACATTTAAAGTCCTATAATTTCACTTTTTTTCAGATCCTCAACCTATACTTCTCCTGTTTTTGGAGATACTGAATATTTCCCATTTTAATTATTTATAGAAGGCTTAAAATTTTAAGAGATTAACACATTTTATCTGTTTCACTATAATTGCAGTTCAAACTAAATAAGTAAACACAGTAACTGTGTGAAAAGACTCTTACTAGTCTCAAGTGCTCATTACTGAGATTCACAATTCATTTGTCATTACGACCTGGATGAGGGAGACCCCTCCGTAGCTTATGTCACCCAGCAGATATCAGTGGCCTCTCATTCCTTTGGAATAAGCATTTCCCCAATAAGAAGCAAATAAGAAGTGGCCCTCAAGGCAGTTCTTTGGTGGGAGCTCCCGGTTCCCATGCAGTGGTGCAAGGAGCCGGCGTGGTGGGAGCCGGCAATGCTGCAATGCCTCCCAAAGGAGCTACAGTTTCTTCCGGGGAACTGGGCCTCAACTTCAGCAGCTTGGCTGCCAGTAGCTCATTTTAGGCTTCCTCTCAGTTCTTGGTTGCTCATTTTTCTTGCGACCCACATGAAAGCAACTCTGCTTCATGGGGGGAGTGTGTGTGCACTGTTTCAAAGTGATGCAAACAGCCTGGGGAAAAGATAAAATGCACAAACTCCCGTAGATACTGCTCTCCCTGTCTGGCTCACCTCGCAGAAAGAGCAACTACTTGACAGACTCCTACACCTTCTCCTTAATTTGTACTGAGCACAGAAGCAGGGGAAGGAGGGCCACCATTATGCGTCTTGAATCGCATCAGCGCAGTATATCTGGTCTGTATCATCTAAAGACATGGCTAGGAGTGCACTGAAGCAGAGGTGAGAAGAATAAGACTGAAGACATTAAGAATATTTTTAGCCTAATGGTAGTGTTGGAATTTGAACATGGTTATTACATCATAAAAATATATGAGAGGAAGTATATGGTAATTTTCCCATATAATTTTTATGTGAGAATAAGAGCATGAATTATATGACTTAACCTAAAAGACCAATATTAATGACTACTAGATATATACTGTAGTGGAAGAGAATAAGTAGTTCATGCATATTTCTGTACAGAATTAAACATATGAGCATATTAAAAATCAGATCTTGTATACAGAACTATAGAAGAAAAAGGCACAAAGCCTAAGCCAGAAATCAATTCCAAAGTCGAATGCTACACACTTAACATGCAGGTTAGTTTCTTTCACCTGATTCCAAATGGGCATAAAAAAGTCACTGCTATAAAAGGGCTAGACTCCATCTGACACTATTATTACATAACTTGACAGTATTGCTGTAGGAAAATCATTTGCTTGCATGGTATTGTGGCTATTTATTATCGGTTCACCATTGTTTTATCTGGATTTAACAAACCGAATGTACAGCATAAAGGCTGTACTTTTTTTTCCAATTAAGTTGTTAAATAGCTCATGAAGCAGCTTTATGGCTAATTTGAAAGCCAGTCTGTATTGTAACGGATGCAATTTTAGCTAAACCAAGCTTTGATGTTTTTAAAAGCTCAGGTGCTTCACACGGTTATCGAGGCTGCCACAGGCAGCCACGGCTCAGGTCTGCCTCTGCTGAGAGCTTCAGGAGAGCTCACTGCGGCGCAGCTCCACAGTGCTGTGCAGCGGCAGCCCCACCCAAAGCACATTTTCCACATTCACTTTAAATTATTACCACAAAGAAACCAATTTCTAGCAGCAGATATGGGAATATTTTGGTCTCAAATATTTTTTCACTTAAAATCACTTAGCCAAGATGGATGGGAATTAAAGGGAAAGGCAGGTTGGAGGAAGCAGAGCACAGGAGCAGTGCCAGCTGGTACATCAGAGAATTGGAGAACCTAAGAAAAATTGTCGGGCTTATTCAACAGCATTTGGTTTGTCGAGCGATGCTTTATCCATGGTTTGCTGATGAAACATGGATGTGCCAGAGCTCAGAACTCCTACCAGTGACCAAATCCATTTCTTTCCTTGCACTCTGTTCCCTGAACGTAGTGGCCCCCCTCCCTATAGACAGATCTCCTACATCCTACAGCTCCAATAATAGGGCAAATGGGAACCATTTTAGTTATGGTACAAGTTAGACGAGTCAATGATATAAATTAGATTTCAAGTGGCTTTACTGTGGATATCAAATGGCTATTTGCAACTAGCAAGGATGTCTGCATTTCTGTGCACTCAGATTTTGAACGACAAACAGCCTGACTGGTACAGGACCAGGAGGATGGACAAGCAGGAACCTTAGAGAGGCTCTTACAAAAAGCAAGGGCTCCTGCAGCTCCTGAGGGCAGCAGGACTGCTGCTTTTCAGTAAGGTTCCATACCTTCTGTAAGTACCTAACAGCATCTCTCCTCCTTCCCTAGCCTTGCTGTGCCTCTACCAGTAAGTGTAACCTAGAAAGGTGATGAATACCCTTCAGAAGCACCTCACCCTCTCAAGGCCGTTGCCAGACTCTAAGCTAGAGCAGAGTCCACAACCTTTTTAAGTCCTCCTGCCTGTTTGAGATTGCTCAGACTTGAGCCACAAGAATCACGGTGGATCCACTGTGATTCTTGCCACCCTGAAATGCTCTGCTCCTGGGGAAAACATAGACTCGGGTTACCCAGTATAAGTTTCTTAAAAGAACGTTTAAAGTACACATGAAACAGGGCTAGAATCTAGCTGCTTATGTTAAGCGCTGACTGAGGTAGGCTCAGCATTTAGGATTTTCCTTAAATTATGACATAAGGAGAAGCCCTTTCACAGCTTATTCAGCTGTAAAAAAGAAGAAACAATAGCATGACATTTTCTAATCAGATTTTTCCCACTTTTCCAAAAGACAGTGTCCATCTGTTTTAGCATCTGCTCAGTGTAGTTCAAAATCCTCCTTAAAACAACAAATAAGTGAAATGGCTTCACTGCTCTCGAAATGTCAGATCTAGGAATTTCCTGTGGGAGAGAAAGAGGACTCGCATGCTGCTATTATTGCTACAAAGAACCATCTCTGACCTCAGTCTCTCTGCCTCTTTAAATACAGTATTCAACCTCTATTTATTTCAGCAAGTCGCGGAAAGGTGCTTGACTCAAAGTTCTAATGTTTCCAAACTCACATATTTTCATCCCCCAGAAAACCCAGATGTGCAAAGATTCAACCTGCCCTAGACTAAAGGTGACAACCTTTCGCCATGTTTCGCCTTCCATGAGGAGCAGGTATGACCTCATAACAAAAGATCACGTTTATGAAAAACATGTATTTGAAGTAATAATGGAAAACATATATGTGAAGTAAAAAAACAACATACACAGGATTGCTTTCTGCAGTCTTACTATCTTCAACAGGAGAACATGGGAGAGACCTTTTCCTGGAAGCCTCCTGCTGCTGCGCATCTTACTCTTTCTCTCAGTGCTCGCTGCCAATATTCTGGTCCGCTAAGCTCTTGTTCCCTAGACACACAGAGAAAAATGCTTTTGTTTCTGCCTAGCACCTAGAAACATACATTTCTTCTAGTCGTTCCTACAGGTACTCCCTGGAGTGTACTTTTGCGGTCACATTTTTGACCCCAAGTTTTCCTCTTTTGTAGTTGTAATGATCTAGGACACCACACAAATGTATTTTAATTTCAATATTCATGACGTAACTAAAGCTGTAAGGAATCCTTGCAGGTCAATCAAAAAGTCCACCTCATTAATCAACCTACCTACTACTTTCATAAAAGAGTTTTATCTCAATGGTCATAACCTTATGGCATAAAAAAAAATATGTGTCTACCTGGCACACAAATACTTCTGCTGAGCCTTACACAAATCCCCTTATTTTTCCATGTATATTTTAATATGTTCTGTCAAACTGAATTTATCTGTAAATTTTAGCTCATTTGCTTAATACTCCTCTCTGTAAATGACAAGAATTAATGCCACAATATTTCATTTCAGTCCAAAGATGCAGAAAAGAACACACTGAGAAACAAATAACTCTTCAGTTTTTAACGAGGCCACTGGCCTCGTTAACAGTGAGGTAAGAATCCCTTTTTACAAATTCCTGAGATTCATGTTTAGAACATAGAATGAAGACTTTGGTTTTGCTTCTGCTTTAAACACTGAGCAGAATGCAAGCACTTCAAGTAAGGAAGTTGTTCATGCACAGGTCCTCAAATGTGTTTTATCAAGCAGTGAAGTTGAAGTCTGAAGATTTCTCCCATCTGTTTTTATGAAGAAAGGAATCTTCCTTCATTTATCCCCCATGTAAGACTCTTGCTTGTTCCATTTAGCATTTATACATTTTCTTGAAAACCAGTAGAGTAGAAAAAGCGGGACTGGAAATAACAAGAGATAAAAATAACTGACTGCCACTACATGAATCATGTGTTAACATCACTGCTACCCTTCTGACAGATGTCAGGGTGGAGAGTCAAGCAGAGTTACAAGCATCAAGAAGCCTTGAGACATGAAATATAATGTAAAGGTTTTAAACAATACTTAGTCATTTCATACCAAGTTTCATGTCAATTTCATATCAAAACAATTGTGTCTAAAAGATTGCCCTTATTTATAGAAAGAATGATATTTATATGACAAAAGCAATTGAATTTACATTATTATCTGTAAATGCCAGTAATTAAAGAGTACAAGGCTACAGCAATCTTTTGTAGATGAATATATCCAGTATGGATATAGAGGGATAGCAGAAGTTAGTAATTTTCATCAGATTTTATCTGTGAACAGTGCTATAGCTTTATCACAAGTGTCAGTAATACAGAATGCCTGAAAATGTCAGATGAATTTAAGTTAATCCTTTATTAATATTCATTTTATCAATGGAATTTATACAAGAGAAGCGGAAAAATAGTGTATCTGACAAAATCAGCACTACTAATGACTTCTGCCTGAAGGGATTATTATTTCTAGCAAACGGGTTAATATATGGGTCATGTTAAGGCTTTCTACTTTCTACTTTCTTCTTTTTAACTATATGGATAGATTCATTGAATCAATGGGATTATATTTGCTTTTGAAAGTGTATAAGACAAGTCTATACACAAATTTTGGTGAGAAGTAACAGTTACACAGCTGCAAATTTTAGTTCAGAGGCAGTTATAATGATATGAAATACTTCTCTATTATGATATAATAAGTATTCTTCTTCTTTCCTCTCGTGCATGATAAATTCTGTAGAAGCTGGGCTCCTAACCCAGGTTGCTTTTAAACTAATTTTGCAACTGAATAATGAATTTCAGAGAACAGTGCATCATAAAAAAAATCTTTTAGAGTTTGTATAAGTGCTAATATCAAGCTAGAAAATCATATAACAGCCAAAGTCATGCATTCAAGATATGTTTCTTAAACAGGTGACAAACAAGATGAATGCATGTATCTCTGTACTTGCAAACAGCAGTCAGAAATACCACAGATGTTTACAGAAGGTCCCATTTCTGAATATAAGTAAATATAAGGCTATGTCCATTTAACACTCATTTCGGACGGCAGAAATACAAATAGAAACACTTTCTTTTATATCTTAACTGCCACAGTCATTGGAATGGTTGTATTTATTTCTCGTACGATTTCATCAGCTTTTAACTAAAAGCATTCTTAGAGGCAGTGCTGTGGGATCACGAAGCCAGAAGAGGAGCTGCTGGCAGCGTGTGGACGGGGCCAGGAACTACGTGCTCAAACTGATGCAGGAGCTCAAAGCTTCTTCTTGTTAGGAAGAGCTCCAAGACTCCTTTTAAATGAAACCACTCCAACAGGTTTAGCTAATCTTGAAGCAGGAAGGAAGGAGAAAAGTGAGCAGTATGTTTGAATTTGTATTTTAGATTCCTATTGCTAATAACAATAAATCAAGGAAACTACTGCAGGCTACCGGGTTTGTTTGTTCTGTATTCCTGTGTACTGTTCTACATAGCATCTGGTAACTGTCACTTCTGAATCCCAAATATTCTGCTCTACATATTCTGTATGATTCCTTTTCAGAGGCATTATATACAGGAAAAGTATCTGTTAGTGTATTTAAACCTAAGCATAGATGAACTATAACGAACAATCTGCTAAATGCTAATGCAATTTATCCTTTCTTAATTTACAAACATGACATATTGCATGTATTTAGTGTTAATCTGTTTTAGATACTCATTTAGTTTGACCTATGTCCATAATATATTACGTACCTTGAGATATTTATCTTGTCACTTTGAAACAAGATTACAATTAATATGACACACATGACTTTAAATTAGTACTCCAACTAGAGATGTGTGAGTAATGAATTAGCCACAGTCTTGAACTGTTGGCAGATGATTTAAATTGCCTGCCTCTTTCTAATGCACGATCTAGAATCACTAAATACGTACAGCCTTAAGTCAACATGTTTTTTAGATGAGTGACTGAGCAATTCTATTTACACACTTTTTCTAAGCGGAATTAACAAAGAATAAAGTTGTTTGGGACTGTACAGTCAGATGGCTGACTGTAAAGCATTCTTCCTCCTATTTATTTTATCACACAACATTTGATTTGCTGATGTAAGGTCAATGCTGAAAAGTTCAGAGGTTGCCTATAGGAAGCAGAACTGTAATTGTGATATCATTAGAAATACTGAATCATGGCTAGTACCTTATATTTGTACTTGTCACTTGTCTGGTTTCTGACAAGAGGAGGCAGTTTTGATAGGCTTCCTGTGGTCCTTGGGTTTTTCATCCCGTTATCCAATTTTCTGCTGCACTGCTCTCCTTCTGTCACACTGACTGCTAGCCAGCCTTGCCTACCTCCCTGGAAGGGCACACAAAGCTTTTCGCTAGAGTGGACAGAAATAAAAGGAGAGGGAACAACAGAGCTGAATTTTGATAAGTACCTTATGTCCCCTGCCCTGGATGAGTCATTCATGATCTATATAACACCTGAAGTTCTTTCAAATATGACAGAAGTATCATGCATGGTATATGTGTATGCACATATACACTTTCACACATATATTTGTGTTTGTGTATACACACACACGTAAAAACCCCAATATACATTTTGGAAGCAAATGAATCTTGAAAAGAAAGCAAATGATACATAACTTTAAGGACTATCTGTGGGTGCCAGTCCTTAAGGAAAAGGGAAACGTGTGTAATGAATTCATATTCCTTGAGAGATTTAAAAGAAAAACCATGAATGACAGACCATGAAGCACATGGTAGTACCTAAGAAACCTTTACATCTTATTCAGGTTATAGTACCTCCAAGCTTTTTGGATATGAACTTCCAGTAATTTTTCAAGATTTTGGATTTGGAGTTTGGCATGAACAGTAAACATACACAAGGTGTATATATATATATAACATACATTAATACATGCTGATCTAAGTTGCTTTAGACATACACCTTGTGCAAAACCAACTTAAAAAGTTTGCTCACAGCCACGGTGCTCCCATTCTCCATAAAAAGGTCCCAAGTGTAGTCTAGTCCCAGCTCGGCAGCTGGTTGTACCTGGCCCTCGAGAGAAGATCATACATCCACGCAGCAGTAAGTACTTTAATCTGCCTAAAGCACAATGTGCTCACAGATGCTATACCTGAAATGGCAAACCTAGCAGTGCTTATGAGTTCCTACATCCCGGAAGGTATGTGCTTCCTTTGGCCCCTGAATGATTGAGTACAAAAATGGATAATGTAAAAGATATAAAAATTATGCAAAATCTTTTTTTTTTTTTCCTAACAAGAGTATAAGAATTTACTCCTATTAAAAACAACAACAACAAACTGATAAAGGACTGCGCTGCTGTAACATTTTCACACTTTAAAAACGTGACTAAGGTCACTACACTGGACACTACACTGGGGTATTAGCACAAGGGAAGTGGCTGGTGCTCCTGCACAAAACAAGCTGTGGACTAAACCACAAAAATAGATGCTGTGGGACAGAGTAGCCAGTCTCCGCTAGAATATTTGTTCCTGGGCAGAAAAAAACATTTCATCAGATCACTTCTGTAAAACAGTTTTCTGTTTTCTGTACAGACTATGCTGTAGACATGTCTCAAAATATAGATACATGTATCTTAGCTAACATAATGCCAATAATCTTTTAATATAATTTTCTGTTTGTAACTATTATTCAATTCTGTAATCAATAAGTATCATGGGAGATTTCAACCGGACACAAGAAAAAAAACTCCCAAGATACTAGAGTTCAGAATTATGACATGCTGGGATGACAAAAGTTCCTAGATCTTTACACTTTGACTTAAGTATCAGAGACTCAGTACTGTTGCAGGAAAAGATGCTGAAGTTTGAAATTCATGATAACTGCTTGCAGAGCTTAGGCCTCGTGTTCTGTTACATGATCACTCTTACTATGTTCTCCCTGCTATGCATCACAGTTACTAAAAAAAGATGCCATTTAGAGGAAGAAAATTGTTCTGTAAATGGTAAGACATATCTGTACTACTAAAAGGAAATATATTGTAATGTGCTCCTAAAATCACTGATATATATTAAAAGAACAACCTTCTCCTATACTCTTATTCATTAAAAAATATTTCCATCACATATAATGTGATTGTACAGAACATTCTGTGTGCACGCATAACTTATTTTAGCTGTTTTTCATCCTGCTACACTCAATCCCAATATCTGTTCTCAGGGAAGAAAATATTGCCCTGAACATTGGGGAAATCTTGGTAATATCGCTTTTGAGGAAAGTGGCGATATTGCAAAGAAGCATCTGGATTCTTGCTATTCACTACTCTTAAAACTATTTTGGACAATGTAGTAAATCATGGGATTATAGACAAAACCTCATATGATTTAGCAGATCTCTTTTTTTAACTTTATTTTAAAAAGGGTATTTTTATATGCCATATGGGGTGTAGGATGTAGCTGGAACAGATTGGTGTTTGTTAATCAGTAATTCCTACTTAACACAGAACAGAATTACTGTTACAAGTAATGAATTCCCCAAGTTAACATTCTCAGTGAAGGACAGCGAGCAGTTACAAGCATCATGCTGACTGTCCTTAAAGGGCCTCTCTGCAGCACTCCCACGTACAGTCAGACCATGCAGATTTAGGCTTGGAAAGGAGTAGTTGCAGGAGTCAACAATCCCACAAACATATTAAGAGACAGAGGAGATACTGATACAGTCTAAACAGAACTAGACCTTGAAGGGTATCCCCAAGCTTTGAAAAGACAAGAAAAATGATATCAGATTAACCTAATGCTGGAAGGTTTCATAAGTGAGAGAGAAAGAAGTATTTCTCTCAAGCAATATTGCCTAGGATCGCAGTAAGGAGTCTCCTGCAAGGTATGAAAGATACCCTGAAAGAGCCTTCAGGCCACGAACTGAAAAGTCTGAGTTCTTAATTACATATATGGCCTTTCCTTGTGCCTGACATATAGGGCACCATTTTATTGACCTTTCTAACACTACATTCTATTCTCTCACACACTTAAGTGTCTCCTCTTAGGAGAAATTAGGAAAAACTCCATGTTAGCACACATTTGTGTGCTTGCTTTCATGCTCTTTGGTTATGGTTAGGTAGAGTGTCACAATTCTAATCACCGAAAAAGCTAAACTTAGGACAGAACAGATGCTCTTGACCTTAGTGTGCTGCCAAATAGGATACATCCGTGCGCTTGAAGGAGCTCTTACAAACATTTAGACTCAGAGAAATGCAGGCTGGATAGGCTGTATTGATTTGTTATCTACATCCAAACTCAGGTAACATAAAGTCCTCTTCTGTCTAAACGCCAGGCTATATTAAGATTGTGTTAGCTGTTTCAGTGTTTCTGTTTTTCAGGTAGCTTTTAGAGACTGCAGAGATTTGGTGCTGATAAGTCAAACAATTGCAATATAGGTCTAAACATCTGGATTCTCACTGATATGGAAACTCCACACATATTTGGGGTTTTTATGTCAAAATCAGTGAGGCTCTCACACCGGTGCAGCTCACCAGTGATGTACAGCAAAACATCGTGTACATAAATCTAAGCAATTCATTCCAGGAGGAGTCGAGGGTTTTTTGACCCAGTAACCCTGATCTAGTAATTTCAGTAGCCTAATAACTATACTCTCTCTAAACTCAGCCACGGAACTGAGGTATAGAGTTTCCTATCAAGTAACTGATTGCAAGAGACAATTCCTCTTCTAAACCATTAGAGCATTAGCTGAACAAAGAGCTTCCTTTGGCAATTAGTATTCCTGTGGTGAACAGAGAGAGAATTAGTGAGTGATACAAGAGGCTCAGGCTGCAAGTGCTGTAGTGAAAGCCTTGGTGTTCGAGCTTCCTGACGCTTTGCTGTCTTTTCTCCTCCCTGTTTGAGAATCTTTTGCACTTATTTTTCACAACAGGTTAATGTCTCTTGTGTTGAAAGAATACATTATGGCTCAAACATTCATCCCTGCTTCAGAAGATAGACAGCAGCTACTAGAAGCAGCAGGGCTCTCTGCTGTGTTTTTATTCCTGAGGCTGATCAATAAGCTCTGGTGACACGAGAGAGGAAGGGGTAACGCACGCGCACACAGCTCCGTTTCAGGAATGCAAGAAAGATGAATAGGAAGCTGAATGTTTCTTTAAGGAACGAGACCCAGGCACAGATGGCACTCCGTATTCATGGAAGGCTCCCACATGGTGCAAAGAATTAGAGCCTGCAGGGCCTCATAAAACATAATGGAATTACCTATATTCAAAATCTTCAGCCTGATTCACTCTCAGCTACATTGCTGTAAGATGTAAGTAAAGGTATTAAAATCATTGGATTAACAGTGTAACACTGTCCTCACACTCACTGCGTGGTTCCCTAAGGGCTCAGAGCAATTGCATTATGAATAAACTGTCCAAGAAACCTAATGTTTCATTTTTAACCACTAGGAACCAGAGACTGGATGTTATTCTGGGACATGGACACTTCCTGTTATGGCGGAAACAACTCAGAAAGGTAGCTCAGCAGAGTGTCTGTGGTTTTCACAGGGACGGAGTTGTGCGAAGTCACGAGAAAGGAAAAAGGCCTAGTCTTTTCATCTTGTAATAATCAGATGCCTAAAGCTCCCCCCAAAAAATAAAATAAAACATAATATCATGCTCAGCCCTCAAGTTGTAAGTCAGAAGAATACATTTCAAGATATTCCGGAAACAGCATAGATTAAAAACTTGCTCCTGAAAAAACTTGGCTAGATTCAGGATTCTCAACCTTAAATAGAAACCAGCAGAATTTTAGTATGTGTTTGTAGTGGGTATAATTAAAGTATGTCACTAAGTTTCAAAAGTTTGTATTGCTTTCAGCTAATTAAATCTTGCCAGTGCTTCCAGATCACTACATTTATTTGGACTACATAGTTCAGTGCTGCAACAATTGTAAAGGGAAAGTAAACCAAGCTCTTGATGTTGATTCAATGCAAAATCTGAAAGTTTAATTGAATATGTTGTTTTTGTGAAGTCCACTGGTAGGTCACATAGCAATTAATGTTGCCATTTCTCTAGCACTTAAGTGCTGCGGATGCTTTAGTTATGAATCCTCAGTAATAACGGGTAAAAAAATCCCACCTAATTATAGGTGGGTACAGTACTATATTTGCTGGCTACTTTAAACCAAACTTGTATTTCAAAACTTCTATGAATGTGATACTGCAGTAGAGTACATAGAGTCTGGTAGGACAAAAGTTTTTCCTCTAAGTTTGCTGTGTGCCCAGACCTGCCAAAGTTCGCAGCAGGAAGCAGAATGAGGAAAGGGGAAATGTGACACGTCTCTCTAGAAGGGACACAGTCTGGGAAATGTTTCTAGCGCTGCTTGAAGACTTTTCCGTTGCTGAGCTTTCCTGAGGAAAGGTGGATGGCATGGGACTCTTCTCGCCCTGCGTTGTTCATATTTTCCTGATCTGAACAACCTTGGTCCCAATGAATTGTGTTCACTTGCCCTAAGTTCACTGAGACTGGGCCTAGAACTCCTAGTAGAAGGGGCTGCTGGTGAAGTATAATCTATGAGAAATGTTTGAGTTTGGATCACACAGCTAGTTTGGGGGCTAAAGAAGCAGGATCGCTTTGTACTAATGGCACTGGCTGCTAGGAAAGGCCCCTAACGTTCTGCTACTGTTTGAGACTTTCCAGGGATGCTGAGATTTTCTGGTTGGATACTATTTTGTTCACTTGATAGAAACACATGCAAGAGCAATGTGATGTGCAACAACACTAGCTGGGCTTAGGCACGTAGCTGAAATACTTGGTTGAAGAGAGTGGAAGGTGGCTAGATCACTGAATGTGCAGAGCAAAGAGACTGTCTTACAAATATACATGCTTATTAGGCATTACGGAGCCAGCACATAAAGTTGGAGTAATCAAATAAGAGGAAGGCGAGGGGGTGAAAGAAAACACCATCTGCTAACTCTCGATCAGTCACTTATAAGCAAACTGTAGTATAATGAAGGCCATTGCATTCTGATCATGAATAGACCCTTCTGCTTGGCTTGTGTTATTTTTTCCTCAAAAATAGTGCATATGTTTTCCAACAGTTTGGTAAACACATGAAAAAGGGAGGAAAAGCAAGCTAAAAATTGCTGATGAACCGTATGAGAAGTATCAATTTCACTGCTTTGGAATACATCTTCATACTTACTAATTTTCCAAGCACTTTAAAAAACATATACACTATCAATAGTTTGATCTGTAGGCTAAGAGCTTGCTTATGTACTGCCTGTAGTTTCACATCCTCATAAGATCACTGTACTTGACAGAGTGAATTCAAATCAACACTAATTCATGGCCTTCCTTTCCCAGCTATGAATAGTTATTTACTGATATATTCATTTTATTAGCTGACCATTAAATGGAGGATATTAATGGAATTCCTCTAGGGTTGAAGCTGCAATTACTTTAAAGTATGTGCATTTTCCAACATTAATCATGATTTTCAATGCTATTGACGTAGAAGAACAATGTAAAAAGCCATACTCACCTGTTATGACAACTACCAGCAGCCAATAACATATGTTAACACAAGGCCAACACTCTTTAATTAGTACATTAAAATGAAACAAATCTATTAATATGTTGATTAGATGCAAGTAATTGAATCACTGCAAAAAGTAAAATTCATTGCAGCATTGTCATGGGCATTCACATCCTACTCCTGAAACACTTAAGCACGTGGAAGAGTTTATGGGAGGAGCAACATGTCATGGCGTGTAAGGGAATGCACCTCCGTAGAGCTACTCATGCCTAAGCGTTTCTCAGGGGCATGCAGCGGCTAGCAGGATGGCTACTTTAAATATATAAAATTCAGTGCAAGTAGTAAAGGTTTTTTTATAAGATATTCTTTATCTAGAAGACACCTGTAATTGGAGCTCATCAGAAATTAAATGCCTATGATCAGTCAAAAACAACCTATTTTCATTGCAATGTCATTTGAATGGTATTTTGAAAAACAGCTCATCATTAGGTCATGCAAAATGAACATATTGCATGCTGTTTTTACTTCTGGAAGATAATTTTGCTTTCTACTTAAAGTAGTACTTTTTTTCTGATGTTGCCAGAATAAGGTACGATGAATAGCAGGGTGGGATCAGTGTCATACTCCTTGTTTGTCTTTGGTTTTGGAGTTACCAACCATCAAGTCTACACCAGCTGCAGACAGTGCAACTTCATGTGCTAATGGAACAGGGCTGTAGAATATACAGTTGATAAACCTTGGCTAAACTGAAATCTAAACACTTTCAGGAGAAATTCCAGTTTGCCCTAAAATTTCTTCGTCCCCCAAACTTTTAGAGGAAAGGCAGTCTGTAGCCTAATAGCAGCAGTAAGCAAAATAAACTCAAAAGGACAACCATTTTATTTTAAAACCATGTAACTGAGGAGACGCCATTCTTCTCCTTTTCTTTGATTATAGCAAAAGAACAGCATATGTTTCAGCTTAGAAGAGGAAACATGATGCCTTTACACTAGGAATAAATTAAGAATTCAAAGTACTTAAAACCTTTGACTTGATTTCAGGAAGAATTTATAAGTGTTGTGTTTTGGTGTTTGCCAGTGCTCTTATTTTGGCCTGATTTCAGTTACTGACCTTTAGGATACACAGACACAACCATGCTTGAGAAGTGCTATTAATGTTCTAAATAGAATTCACAGGTTCTCTGCCAGCTCTTAGGCTGCTTCTAAAAGTTATGTTATGTTCCCAGAGATTACAAAGTCATCTCAGTGCAGCTCAATTTGGTTTTAAGGCTGGAGGATTAAAACGCCATGCTTGGGTCAATGGTATTTCAGCCTAGCAAGCAAGGACAACTCAAGCTCACGTATGAATCACAAACATCCCTGCTTCTGTGTGCACACGTGCGTGATTTGAAGATCTGGAAACAGAGAAGAGAAAAAGTCCATCCAGGAAGCTTAAAAGAATGCTTTTCTCCAGCAGCAAATTCTCATTACTGAAAGTGAATTGCCCTTCAATATTCACAGCAGAGTACTGGATAAAATTTATTCCACTGATGGGGTTTTCTAAAAACCATAACACCAAGCTTAATAGTCTTGCAACTTACACACAAAGAAAACACTAGAGAACTTCTTAAATCTGATCTTTCAGAAACTACTTTTTGACATCCAGTGTACAATATCAGAATTCCACTCCAGTGGAATATCAGAACCATGTTATGGTGAATGTGCAGGGGCTGAGTTTCTCTTGTTTTACCATAGAAGCTGCTTTTCCATTTATATTTAGTTTCTGTCACATCATCATCATCATGGACAAGTAGATGAATGCTACAGTGAATTCCCCATTGCAGAATAACCTCCGTGGCTGCCTGCCTCTTTGACATACAGAAACACAAAGGATTAGTTGCTGTCTAACATCACTTTTTAAAAGACAATTTTATCAGGTAGCACCTAGCTAACTTACTGTATGCAACTTCTCTTCAGAGAGGCTCCGCAGGTGAGCTCTGGAGCACACAGGGAAAGCACAGCATTATATTTGTAAGAATAATTAGACAGTATCTTCACATCTGGGAGGAATAATGTGATTTAACCTCTGTTTTTCTTATGCTGATTTATATAGAGTCAATGATAGGAGGTTTGTAGTCACCCCTCATCCTTGCACCTAAACTCCCATCATGTTCCTATTCCTATTATATTAAAAAAATGTAAAAGGTGGTGGGGAGGGTATATTTTAGCATCCTGAAGCACATTATTTCAAAGTAGAGCAGCCACGGAACCTGTCACACATTTATTATGGGTAGAAAAAGAGGCAAATATTTCACAGTAGTCAGACAGACTGGCTATGATAAGAGTGAAACTGATGTATAAAGAACGTTACAGAAACCAAAAAAGAATGAATTGGCTGGGTGTGGTTTAACTGAACAGGAAGAGGAGGCAGGAACACGCTGCAGACAAGCAAATGTGAGACTATGAGATTAAAAAAAGAAGTGTTCTTTCAGAGCAAAGTAGGTGGAAACAGCATTTTGTGGACCTCTATTGCTCCTGTTTTTAACAGAGATTCCCATGGAACTTCACAACAAGGTATCGTTTTCTTGAGAGGATAGAGTATTCACTTGACTACCTGATATCCACTGAGGATTTTTACATTTATTGAAGGTTTCTCTGTCTGATGGTGAAGAAATTATGTGAGGGAAGTCCAAGCATGGCAGAGTACTATTTGCATGAAGAGCACATCTGTAGTCCATCTTTTAGGTTACTCCTACTTTATTGCAATTCTATTCTTGTGTCTCTCCTGTGTGCTAAGATGCCACACACACTTTTAAACAAATTGTTAATAGTTACAGACAGACCTTGTATTCTCAGAGTTTAAAATGTTATAGCTATGTTTGAACATAGAATATTTTTGCTGCAGAGGAAACAAGATGGTTCTGAGATTTCACAAAAAAAGGAAGGCAATCACTGCCTCTCAAGAGCATGCTCTACCTCACTGACAGGAACGAGGAATACACAAGACCCTTCCTCCTAGAGTTCAACCTTTTTTGCACGTAGAAAAAGGTAGATATGGGCTCTGGGCACAGAAGTATTCCTGTGTTATTGCAAATGGTTAGTATATCTTCCTTATATTACTTCAGCCTTGTTGATTTAAATGAACCCTTGCTGTGAAGCAATACCTGACAGATTCACACAGACCAAACCCAACACTGAACATCACAGTCCAAAGTATTTGAACAAAGATTTGTATGAGAAAGGTGAAAAGAATGCAAGCTGTGGTGTTGTGGTGAAGGCAGCTGTGGTAATGGCAAGATGCATTGGCAGGATGACGGAAGTTGTGTTGACCTGAGTTTTCCTGACGAGTCTTTGATTCAGTTGTGTCAGACATCCTTGATGTGCTGTGGCCTTCACTGCTTCCCAGATAAGAGATTTATATACTGCATTCTCCCTCTGTCCTTGAACACATGGGTCTTCTCATAAGAAAAAATGGTTCAGACTAGCCAAACACTACATGAAAAGATGCACACTAGGGGAATAGTATGTAGTTCTATATGTTGCCTGTTTCACAAACAAAAGATCATGAGCCATCCTGTGCAAGCAGAAACTATGAGATGATCTCATGTTTATTTTTCTGTTTAAAGGATCATACTGCCTAGATCTATAATTCATAGAAGACTCTCTTAAAGTACATTTCAGCAGTGTTGTAAATACAAGTAGTTTTAACTAAGTATGAACTCCTAATGTTCACTTGGATGCTGAAGTAATTTCAGGGGAAATGGACAGCACTCTACAGTAACTAGGAAAAATTAAACATTTTGGGGGTAGAAGCTCTCATAAAAACAGAGGAAATAATTGGTTTTGGAAATCACTGATCCTGCAGTTTTAGACAACTCAAGATCTATGTTCAAGATCTATGCATAATTTCTGATCATTTCTGTTTCCTTAAACATGATGATTTTAAGTTCTATGCCAATTCTAGTATTTCTGTACACAGTGCAAGCCAAAATCCTGACCTCTATTTCTAAAATTTGAAAATGTTTACCTAGGAGCATTCAGAAAAAAATAAATCAAATTGTCTTTTAAACATGGGTAAGTAAAGCCCACTAATCCCCTCCAATTCATTTTAATTCAATCTAAAATCACATATCCTGAATAAGAGTATTAATTTACTGGGATTTAATGTAATGTAACTAACTGACTCCAAAATATACCTTTTGTTAATTCAGATGAATATTTTTGTGTTAACATAAGTGCTGAATTTTAACTGCTATGAACTAACTTTGCCCTTTGACTTAGTTGGCTGTTTGCCTGAAAGTCTGGGGCAGATTGAAAATGTGTTAGAATAAAGGAGTCAGATAAGAAGAATACCTGTCTACTATTAGAAACAGGTAGGATATACTCCTCACAGCACTATAGGTGCAAGATTACTGTCACTGAATTTATGGCTTTCAAAGTTATTCTAATACTCTGTGTCATTTCTTATTCTTAAATTTTAATTTGCCTTTAAAATTACTTGTCTTAGCTATTTAAAGTAATACATACAAGTATCAGAAGACAGTATTTCCAGAGAGCACACACTCCTACTTGATTACTGTTTTAGAGACATTTAACATGGAGAATGATCATTTTTGAAACTAACTTCATCTCCTTAAAAAAATTTACAGACCAATGGGAGAATTTACTGAGAATAGCAACACTATTCAATGCTGCATGAGAGCCTGTGATTGAACAGGATGACCTGCTGTGATCTCTAAACCCAGGGGAATGGGAACTCTTAAAAGCATATGTAACCAAAGCCTGCTCTGTATTTAATTAACAGTTCAAGAGGTCTGGGAACTCCTTGAAATATCATATCATTAAATAAATGCTTTTGCATGGCATGGCTATCCTTTAACTAAAATGAATGATAATAAAGTATTCACTTTAAAAACAAATGAACTAGTTACTAAAGATAGCTTTTACATTGCTTTACTCAAAGTTCACACATTTTATTAGGTATAAGTTCATATTTAGTATCTCAAACTTAAATTTTAAGAAACATTTATGTACATTTAAATACCTCTTAATAAAGCAGAAAACTTGATGTTCCTCTTCATGAAATCATTTATAATTTTAAGATATCCTAACACATTGTAGACTTAAACGAATTAAACAAAAGTAAAGATATTGAATTATTTCAAGTGTCAGTATATTTTTTCCTAGTCATATACTGCATCTGGCAGATCACCAAACCAAGCGCCAAATTTTTGTACAAGAAAGAGATATGAGCTCACCGTTGATGTCTAGAGACTGTTCCCTGTTGATGTTCTCAGCATCTCTCACTTAACTAAAAAACAAAAACAAAAAGCTCTCATATATCAAGCACATCTTGTGTGAAAATTACAACCAGTATTCAACACTTTTGTTTGAAAAAAAGAGAAAGATTAAACCAGCAAGATTCATTAAAGTCACATTTGTATAAAAAAAAAATTTAAGTAAATATATGTTCCTGTGGTTAGGGGTAAATTTTATGTGATAAGAATAGATAACTCTAAAGTTAAGTCATGTATCAAACAATCCAGCTCATTAATTTATGGGGCGAGTTCAAACTGCCATCTTTTGTGGCAAGAACTGATAAAAAGGGACTGATTCACTTTTTCTAAGTAACTAGTCTGCAAAATGTTGCTCGGTGTGACACAAGCTCCAAGAGCAGACCAACAATTCTCACCCAAGTAAAGAACAACTGTGCCTGAACTGAGCTCTTTTCGGTACTTTTCCTTCAGTATAGTGAACTTTTAATCAGATTCTTGCATCACAACACTATGATAATAGTCATCACTTGCCTTCTCAGGACAAGAACAGGTCATATAACGTGTATTGTTATTCAGCGCACAGCTTACAAAGCTAGAGGGCCCAAATTCTCAGATTCAGATGGGTAAAGTTTATTTTTAAGAGAGCAACTTCAAGGGGTATCTACTAAACATTTTGTTTCTGTTTATTTTTGTTTTGCCTTTCAGTTTCCCAAGAATAAGATTATATTATGGAGAGTAGCGAGAAGTTTGTTTTCCCTCTGTTACACATTTCACAAAACTTGGTCTTTGCTTAGTTTTCAGCTGTTTCCCTTCCACAGTTAAGTGTTTCTCTGTTATTTAACTGTTTTTCCACAGCAATGAAGGCCACAAAGATGTTTTAAAACAACAAGTAAAACCCCTGAAGTGTTTCTAGGGGATTCAGCTCATGTCTAAGACACATCTGATGCTAACTGGAATACAAATTGCAAAAAGCGAGTGCTCCAATACCACTGACAACCTTCCTGAAACCCTGAATTGGGCTTCTTATGAGCACAAGTAGGATGTGTTGGCACCAATGGAAGTTTATTATATGAATTCAAGCATACTGGCTATTCAAAAGTTTAGATTTAAAACAAGGGTAGAAAGAAACAAAAATACTTGAAGAAATAGGCTATTAAAAATCTCACACCTGACTGGTCCTTTTCAAATTTATGTATGAATTACCATATCATGCCATGTTATTTGCATCATTTTAGGAACAGTGAAAAGGATGCAGAGTATTTATTAGTCAAAATTTTTCCCACTCCCAGTGCCCCTGTGGATGCACAGTTTTCTGACAGCTCACTTTAAGGCCCTGTTCTTTAACTGAAATACCATTTTCTCTTTAATCGGTCCGTATGACAGAAACTCATTGTGGCATAGAGGTAGCTTTAGTTTTCAAATACAAAAAATAATAATCGTTGATCAATCAGGCTGATTTAGAATAGAAGCAATATGAAAGATAAAAACAAGTATCAGAAGACAGTAGGAAAACATGGTGATAAACACTACTCTATGAAGTCTGCATGCTTCTTCAGAAAATATGTTTTCTTTGGGTACCTGAGTAGGTTGGACTGGTTAAAGTCTTTACAACATGACTGTTGCAAAAAATTAAAAAGTATAGCTATATTTAATAGCCCCATTTGAAGGGCTCCAGAGACTCCTGATTTTTTTTCTATTTTTCTCACTTCTACTGTTTCTTTTACATTTTCTTTCAAGTGTACCTTTATTCACTTAAAGGTGTAAGTTCATGACCTGTACCCTTTTGTACCTTCTTCTGTCCATTTTTGCAGTACTTAACTAAAGTACTTGAAATAATGCCAGTCAGGCATTGGGTAAATGAGATACTTGATGAGTTCTTTCTGTAATACTTAATCAGAAGATGGAAAATTGCATTTTGTGTCCCTTATTTACGTAATCTTTGTAAAATTTAGATCCACACTCACTGGAATGTTTTGTTTCTGTTTGCCACAGGACCCTCTGGGAGCATCCATTCATCATCCAAACCCATGTACAACAGATAACTTGAATAAATACAAGGACTCTTGCCAGCAATATAATAAAATATAATGACACTTCTTCACATACAGTTGCCATGTACTGCATGTTTTACCCTTATAATTTACCTTCTGGGGGAAGTAATATATGATAAACTTATTGCAGGTGGTAATAAATTAACAAATGCAGAAGTGATTCAGAGTGCTCCTGTCCACCCATCCCTAGCCCAGATGTTCGGGAAAAGATTTAGACGCTGTTGTGTAGGCACCCAGCCTCTAAGGTGAATTAGTAGCATGTCTGCACAGAAAAATAGACACAATCCATTTTTTATGGATGTATTCTCCTGATTATTTGCTTTTTCCTTCCTCACTCTCCTCCCACAAAGAACTTCTCCCATGCACAGGATGGCTGTGAATCTAGATTGAAAGCAGTTTTTAATCTGTGGCACAACAATATGCATGATTAAAAGCATCTTGTAATATGGCCTTTTGGACTTTTAATAATTTAAGTGAGTGTACTCAGTAGGTCATCAGAGGGTACTTGTTATTTCGCCTGAAAACTCCCACTAGATCACCGAGGCATGACTTCTGTGGTCTGAAGGGCTGCTTTGGTCTATCATGCTCTCCTTGTCCTATCATCATTTTAGGATTTCAGGCACTGGTGAGCATAGCTATTCTATAGTTATACTTAACTCTTACTGCTCTCCTTCTTCAGCAGGACCTCTGTCAGTCCTCACAGTTTTGCACAGAGGTAGCTACTTTAGAGTTGCTGTTGCACAAACTTGTCTATATTTTGCTCCTTGGTGCTGGTCTTCAATTTCAGAAATCTCATTTAGAAACAAAGCAGATGATTGAAAAAGGCCTGCCTGGGCTCTCCTATAACAGCTGAAAAAGCTTATTTGTAACGTACTCACATAGTTTCAGCAAAGCTGTCACTCTCTAAATTCAAATAATTTATCTTTTCCAGATTGGCAGTAACTTGACAGTGAGTACACAGCAGCTCAAGCTTTCCTTCTCATGTGGCCCCTTAACGCTTCAGGACAACATACTACTAGGTTAAGGATAAACGAAAACAAATATGTCAGTCCTTGAAGTATCATTTCCTCCATGTTGTCAAATCTTTAAAAATAAAACAGTACCAGAAAGTGCTTATAACTTGATGACAAACTTGCCACACGATGTCAATGGCATTCCTATTATGGCAGGCAGCAATCTCTTATGGAAATAATGAACACATACAGACAAGGCGGTCTGGTACTGGTCATTGTCAGTGAAAACTTTGAGATCCAGTGAATCATTTTATCGTAACTGTTTTTAGAAGGGACCTTGCTGTAGAGTAGCAAAGGCAGTTCCTGAGGCAGCTAATCGTCCTTACTGTATAACACGGCTATACATTGAGACGCAGATTCATAGAAGTATCTAGGTGTCCGCTGAGTTTCAAGGGCTGTGGGAACCCAACTAACCTCATGCCAGAAGGACTTGCCCTATGTGATACAGTGCACTGATGCTAAAGTTGCACATAATTTAAGGCAGCAGCCAGCCTCAGATTCACAGCTGAACAGACCTGCGAACGATAGTCCGCAGAGGAAACAGCGTGTGATACAAACATGATCTGACACAACCTGACAGCATGTATCAAGCTAATCATGCAGACAGCAAATATGGGCAGGTTGTAGAGAACAGGTTTAGTTATTTTCCAAAACACTGCATAAAAGCCTGTTTTTTTGATCTTTTCCCCAGTTCAACAAAAGTGATAGAAAAAAAAATTGATTTCATGTCTTGTTGGATGAGGCCCAGAGACTGCAACTGAGTAGCAAGGTAGGGCTGAAGGGCCCCAGCGGTGGCAGGTGCAGGGCAAGGGCTAGGGCAGCAGCAGAGATTCAGAACTGAGCTGAGGTTCATAGGGAGAATCAGTAACATAAAGCCTGCAAAGGCCCTTCTCCCACTGGGCACCTCTGGCAAGATCAGTCACTCACTTCCACATCATACAATTTTGTCCAAGATTAGGAAGATAGGAATAATAAATAATGAGCATTTACATCACACCTTTCATCTTCAAAGCCTCTTACAAACATTCACTAATTAATCCTCACAACAGCCCTGTCAGATAGGGAATTTTAGCCCAGTTTTACAGCATTCATTAAGGATTCATGATCTACAAAGCAAAAAAAAAAAAAAAAAAAACCCACAACGCCTTCCCACCCCTGCCATAGCAGTGTTTGCTGCCCATCAGTATATGGGAAAATATGGTGTGTCTTGGGAACATTTTTATCTCAGTAATTCTTTCATTCTTTAAAAGTAAATATGTATGTATTGTAAGCTCATGAATGAAACATAAGGTAAAGTTAACCCTACTATTTTAAGGGCCTTTGTCATTGTAAAAATATTAAGTACATGAATTCTGAAACAATTACACAATAGTTTAATCTTTTACCAGTTACCACGAACATAAATTCTCCTTTCCCTATTATGGGCTCCCACGGTATCAAGAGAATCTTTGAAAGCATCTATTAACTATCTATTTGTCAGATGAGTGCTGGGAGTATAAATACAACACTCCTAAGAGACTGTAAAGCAGCTGTGTTTCTCAAAGCAGCTTAAAGGACTCGTGAAATATTGCTCCTAATATCTTTTATATCCAGTTTTACATTCATTCTGTGCAAAAAGAAGCCACTAATGGGAAAAGGCAGAAATGTTAATGAATTCCATCCCTACCTCGTAATGCAGGTTACTTAGAAACAAATGGGATCTTCAAATCTTTCTGGTTGGCATGCAGTAGGGAGAACGAGTTATAGCAAAGGCTGGAGAATTACAGAGGAGTGTGACTGTTGGCATTCCCTGCTCCCTGGGGTGTGCAAGGCGAGAAAGACCCACTGAGGGAGATGGGCTCAGCTGATTCATGCCAGGCAGAATTTATAAATCCTCTTCATCTCAGTATATCTCAAGAATGAGCAGCTCTGTGTTTTTGCAAGTGACAAAAAGCAGACTTAACGGAGAGCCAGTTTTGCTTGATCGTCCTTTCTGAGATCTTCACTTTATCCCTGAACAGAAGAGGAAAGTTAAAACAAGTAGCTTCTTATCTGTTTCAGAAGACACAGAGGACCTTGCTGTAGTTCTTCAGCATTCCCCAAAAGAAAATTACTGTTTCCCTGAGGTGAAAATTTTTTCATTTAGTAAGTCTGAAAGGTTATTTTCTTGAAGCAAAAATTCTCTCTTGCTAAAAGGAAATAATCACACTCTTGGGAAACACATTCAAATAAGATGTTTATGTGGTATTCTGTTCCTGCAGAAGCAGTTCATGAACTACTAAGGCAAATGGCTTTCATATTGCAAAGTACTGTAAGGCTACAGAGTTGAAATCTTATTCACTGAATAGCTGCACCAGTTCAGATTGTGTTGGAGGTGTCTGAGGCCAAACTGGTGGCAGAACTAGTTTCTGCACTGAATGCCGATGCCGGTCTGTGGGATGCAAGAAGGATACACGGTCACCATGGTGCAACTTGACGTGACGTTTTGTCTCGCTCAGGAGATTCATGCGTTCTGTGTTATCTGGCATTGTATGTTGCCAGAAGCTCATTAGAAGCCACTGGGGTGGAATCTGAATGCCCTAGTAACTCCCTCATGCCTCTGCCAATCTTATCAGGATAAAATATACAGAAGAGAAAGGCCAGATTTCCCTAAACTGGAGCTTTCATAGAAGTTCAACTTATTTTAAACATCATCACACCTTGTCTGAGGTAATACTTGACATACAAATTTCTGAGCATGTACATCTAGTACCATATGTACATGAGTATGTAATGTTTTGATCATTCCTTGTCATACAAAGATATTTATTATGTACTCTGCTATTCTGAATTACAAGAATTTTTAAGTGGATATCCAAACAGCAGAAAGTCTCTAAACCAAATAAGAAGAAAATAGTAATAATAATAATAATAATAATAATAATAATAATAATAATAATAATAAAGGTGTCCCTGCTGGAGAAGGGAGGTTGGACTAGATGATCTCTGGAGGTCCCTTCCAACCTCAACCTGTGATTTGCTACACTATCTCAAACATCTGTTTGGAACTTCCTGCTATTTACTGCACTTATGTGAAAAGGGAGATGTGTTGCTGATGGGGAAAGAAAAAAAAAAAAACATATTTGGAGTCTTCCAAGGCAGTTTGAACAACTTTCAAGAATTTCATAGAAAACTGTGCAATTCTGTGTCAAGAAGACAGGGCAAATCACCCTGGCCACAGATGTTAACCATTAGGACATTTGTAAATCAATGAAATATATATTTTTTTTTCAAATTTGGTCAAAAATAACATTTACTATCAAATACTAACACATAGCAACAAAGCAAAACCATACACCTTTAATTCTGGGAATATTCTGTGTTAGACCTTGTATATTCTTAAAAAATACAAGCTTTGGAATCATGTAAGCATGTGGGATGTCTGCCTTTGAGTGCTCACCAGTTTTCTTTTTGTTCTGTGCCAATCAAAAACATACAGAGAAAACATGAGATTTCTGCCTGCCACATTCCCACTAGAAGACAGAAATTATCACTTCAGGTTATGAGATGTGAGTGGGTGTCAAGAATCTCCTGAATCCACTGTTTTTCACCTTCCCTGGGACTTGAATGGTCAAGGAGGAAGGCCAATGGCTGGAAGCCAATAAGGTGGTGGCTGTAAACAGCCCAGCCTTCGGGCAGCATGCCCAGCGACGGCAGGCATGGGGGTCAGGCCACAGGGCTCTCCAGCACAGCCACAAGGGCAAGTTCTCTGAAGCTCCTGCTTCATGTGAATCTGGGTACAAGATCATCTGTAGGTGCTCATGGGCTCAGCTCTATACCTCACTTTTGCAGTCTGTGCTGTTGCTTGGTAGGTCAGTACTTTCCCATGTCAACTGAATGCTTTTTTTGTATAAAATCTCATGTCTTTTTCCTTTCCCCAGTGGCCAAACTCCCTCCTAGGTTGCTGCATTCTTTTTTGTATCAGCTGTCATTTACCAAACAGTAAATCCCCAGTGTTTTTTTTTTTTCCTGCTTGGGGGATCATATGCTAGGAAACTTTCTCATCCTTGAGGATGCTGACTATCAGGCTGCAGAGCAGGGAAGGTGAGAAGTACAACTGGTTTGGAAGTTAACTCTAGTCTCCATGACAATTATGACACACTGACTTTTCCTTCATTTTTGAAATATTACTCTGAGAGATCTGAGTGATTTAGGAGATGATAAATTATATTTTGTTCTCAATGTTTTTAAAGCTTGTTTTTAATAAGACTACTGCAAGATTAGGTTGAAGGAGTGATAGGCACCATCAGGAACTAATTTTCAGTGTCTAACCCTTCGCACCATTAGTGGCACAGACACTTACATCTGATAAGGGGCACAATCCTACCTTTCCACACTCTCACTGCGGCAGAGGAATCTGCATTAACTCCTGACAGGACACAAATGAAATCCAGTTCACCTTAGCAAAGGGCTCCCAACAGAGTTCTCTGGAGGAATCATCCTGCACCTCCAGGTATGCCTGGCTGGGATCTGTGTCTCCCTAATTTCACACCTGGATGTAATCCATCCTTTTTAATTTCAGGATATAAAGTTCATTTTCCAAAGTTCTCCTGAAGATTATAGCACCTACAATCCTAATTCTCAAAGCTGATGAGAACCAGGGTTTAATTCTGAACTCTTCCCATGCAAGAAATTGTGACCTACTATTCAAAGCAATACAATTATACCAGCTCCACTGCAGAAGAAGAGTTTCTGCCACCAGGCAGAAATGCACAACCTTTTGGTGAACTTCGCTGGAGTTTTTTAAAACTGAAAGCGTATGTGGTTTAGAGATTAATTTTAATCATTAACAAGTTTAGAGAATAATTTTGATCATTAACAGATTTACTTGTTTTCTCTCAATCCACAGATCTTCTCTGAGAAAAATCATTGTTCAATTATGTCAAACACTGGAATTATTTTTCATTTTGTGGGTTTTTTCAGTTGCAATTTGGATGGCTTGTGTTCACAGCAGCAGAATTCATTTTGAACAATACGTAGGTAATGGAGCAAAAGATGTGTAAGGTAAAAACATGTGCTGAACATATGTACCCTTCTGATGCATGTCAAACTTAATTAAAAATCAGACCCTAATTTGCTGTGAGATCTAGACAGAGGACTGATTTGTCCAGATGTTTTTAAACTCAGCAAAATCTATTCTCTACTGCAAGAGCACATTTGCAGAGCCTGGGAAAGCCTTGTCCAACCGCTCTGCTTCTCAGCTCCTTAAATAGCAATAGCCTCATTGCTGAGAGTTGCGTTTCTAAATCGCCGGTACAAGTGACGTCCTCCGAGGATTGCTCAGGTTACAATAGACAGACTCAACATACAACAGTGATTTAGTCTTAATAAAACCCACAGAGAATGTAGGTTCTCAGTCTATTTAACATTAGCCTCTCAGCCTTTCTTTTAAAGCACAATGTAAGCAACAGTTTCAGATTGTCTACTATTACTTCTACACAAAGCATTATAAATAGAGAAAAGGCATTTTCTTCTAATATTTATTTTTAAAGAGTATATTTACATCTGATTTCTGTGGTCTGCAAATATTTTAGCATTCTAGTTTACTGACAGTGTCCTGTGTTTCAGTGCAGCTACAGAGGCCACCATCGGAAGATTTGCAATGCATTATATTGTTGGAAACATTCATTAAATGCAAATTTGAAATTTTACTAAGAATTCTAATCCAGTGTATTTTGACTTATCACTTTCAGAGATATGTCAAGAAGAGAAATTAACTCACAGAAATTATTTTGCGAGTTACTTAAGTAACAAATCAAACTGCATTCTGTTTTCAGAGAACTTCTTAAGGGAGAAAAAAAAAAACCCACAAGTGTTATATGTCACTTAAATTAGTTTCCATGTCATTTGCTAACAGATAATGTCAGGCTGTCTACACACCCATGCCATTATTTTTAAGAATATTAGTTTTTTTGATAGAATATTAACAAAGGTGCAGTTTACGACTAGTGCTGTTCACAGAGTGCAGTGGGATAGGAACAATTTCTGGCCCACGTAGAAAGGTCTGGCAAAATTTTACTCAGTTTTTACATCCTTCGGGAACCCTCAATATCAAACAGGATAGAAATTATCTCTAAGTGATCTTTAACTGGCAAATGTAAAAAAAAGTTTTGCACTTGCTAACACAATCATCCTAATATTTAAACACACTTATTTCATTTATTAAAGGGCACAGGATAGACATACTAAATCCTCCCTTTTGCTGCAAAAATAATGACTATTTCAGAATGTTAAAAGAAATCATTTCTCTTTTTTTTGTTCTGTTCACTATCGACCTTTTTATTTAAGGATTAGTTTCTAGGGATGCAGACTGAGTAAAGTAACAGGACTGATGCTGAAAACACCTAAGGCTTAGCTCATAGGCTCAAAATGATCATGACAGATCTCATTGCACAATGTGAGTCCCTCATTTAAGACTAAGATCTTGCAATAATTAGAGGTGGCTGATGCTGAGACTTCTGGTCCTCATACTAACAGGTAGTGGTTTCATTATTTCCTTGGATTTTCCATAGCTTTATGATTCCAGCGTTTACTTTGGTTACAAGCTCTTCAGTTCTACTTTGTTTAGTGCTTAGCAGAAAGAGATATTGTTCCTTGACCATCTTCTGACCAACAAAATAAATGATTGGCCCTTTATTTTGGGGTCCTTCTTTTGTGGGAAGGGAGTTTCTGCATGTCCATTTTTGACTAACATCATGGGAAGACTCTGAACGATATTTCTGCAACCACAAAGGGAACTGTGAAAGCCAGTTTTAGATTTTAGTCAGTAATACTGTAGACAGGAAACCAACCTCGATTCAAACAACACTGACAAGAATAAAACTATTTCTCAGATAAACCTGAAATTATAAACCTGAATATCTCAGTACTTATAAATACAATTTCCTAAATAACCACACATATTGTTATGGAACTTCACATATAAAAGGACTGATCCATTGTTCCACGTGATGCTAAGAGAACATTATCAGAAACATAAATAATATTTATTGAGACATTTCAAAATATAATTATTAAATATAAATGAAAAAAGTTAAATATATATGGGATCTATTATTCTTATATGCTATTATTCAGAGTGGAGAGTTTTACATGTAGGCATCATAAGCCAGAGGAACATTTTTCTTTACTCTGTAATTATCCTGATGAGTGTCTCGGAAGAGTGGTTCAGAAGTGCCAACATGGAGTATGGCCTGGCTATTAGTGATGAAGTTTTCATGTGTGGAAACTCAGCCATCTTGGATAGGCAGCACAGAGCCAGCCAGTGCCAATGACTGATGCTCGGTGGATTAATATTAAACTTCTGCTTCCTGGGTAATTAATGAGTATTTGAATAGCTTTTAATGACAAGTTGGATCTGAAGTAGGCTGCCTAAATCTATGTGAATGCTAGCTTTCTCTTTCTGTTGGAGAAATAAATTCTCCTTTGCAAATAAGTGGAAAAGAGTTCACTGGATTTTTTCACATAATAACTATTTTTGTTGTTTTTTTGTTTGTTTGTTTTTTGTTTGTTTGTTTTTTTGTTTTTTGTTTTTTACAAATAATTAGTTTCTTGCTACCATACCACTTGGAAAAGGTATTAAATAATCAAAACTTCCCACTTTGGTGTACTAAAAAGCTGGTTAATAGATTTGGACAATACTGAAATATCCAAGTGTATCCGTATCTATACCTATATTGAGATCCAGGGCTTGAACCAGGGTTTGAATCAGTCAAACTAAACACATAGGCAAAAGTGAAGACATATCAGACGTACATGCACGGCATAAATACTGTGTGAGGCTACAGGGACAACGGAGTCAAAAGAATCTAAATCTTGAGCAAGTCAAGCCGTGAAGAAACTCAAATTAGATGCTGGCTATTAGCTAGCAGTTTTGTGGAGGCATGTTAGTGAAGCTTGAAACTATACTTACCACTGTAAGCCACTTTCCTCATGTCTTCTCGGGCTGCAAAGAACCACCTGTCTGAGAGTGGCAGCAGGCCAAAAAAAAACTCTCTGATTTACACCCACTGCTTTCATACAAGCTGTGGGAGTGTGACCTTAACTCCCATGTTCATGTACAAAAGACCCTGAGAACCAATTTTTTTTTTTCCAGCAACGCGCACCCTGAATGGAATATTTAATTCACTTCCTGTGCTGCGCACTCTCCATACCCGAGAGGGACAGCAGCTCTTTAAGAAAGCTACAGTGCCCCATGCAGCTCAAGAGGTGACGAGTCAGGGATTCTGAGCTGCAGAGAGACAGCACTCCACATGTTAGACATAAGTCCCCCAAAACTGGTGTCAGGAGACACTTAAGGGCTTTCCAGAGCCTTGCAACTATGCTACAACCTTACTGTAGAACACGGGTCCAACCATGAAACTGCAAAATACCAAGCAAGAGTTTTAAAGTATCCATCCCTACTAAAGGATTCATTTGTGACATGTTGCTTGCATTATGTGATAATTCATTTCATACAACTATGAAAGCCAATGGAAGAGTTTAACTAAGATTTATAATATTTATTAAATTTTTAAAAAAACTGTAAAGATTTTCCTTAGGAAAGGAAATACTGCGATACTAAAACATCAAAGAGAGAAAAATAAGAGAGTAAACCATTTTAACCAGTAGCACTCAAGACAAATACTTAATAGATACCCCTTAAAATCTCAAACCTCTACAGAATGATATACACAAATCAGCTGGAGTGTCAGGGAGACAGTTTCACACTAGGTCAGATATAAGACTGCACAGATCTTACTTGTTGCAAGCAAATACAGCACACAGGAGTGTTTAAATTGCCTCCAGTTGTCCTCAGCATTGCTCAACAGTTTCAGCTATGGCATCTTATCTGCTTTTGCCTCCTCCAATTTTCCCCTCAGAATATTTTGTTAGCTCATTTTACTCCCTCATGTGTGCCATGCGTGCACAGTAATCACACTGAGTCAGGCTGTGTTTCACTCAGCGCCTGCATGCTACACAAACAGCGCGGCCAAGCACAAGCTCCCAGCCTAGCAGCTGGTCCCAGGCGGCCCTGCTCGCAGCACGGAAGGGTGTCCTTTGCCTCAGCGATGGTGCACCCCATGACTCACGGCAGCTGCTCGCACGGCCAGCCCGGCACCCAGTACAGACGGGTATCCACAGCAGGCACTGGCAGCAACGCTGTTCGGACTGAGCAACAAAGGAGCCTGTGACTTACACTTCTTACTAGTATCACTGAAGTTAGATACTGTTACATGGAAAAAAAGATCATTTCACCTCTGTTAGGTTACTAAAATGAGTCTGACGAGTTGGGCAGATAAACCTAGATGCTTCAGGGGTACAACATTTCAGTACAATCAGACTGTAAAAGGCTATATACACTTGCTCTATATGCTTTACCGTCTGTTTCCTCCCTTCCCTCAGTCCTATGCAGGTCAGTGTTCAAATAAAGTGTTACAATCCTGTGTGATAACCTGACTTTCCTGCTGTTTCCTCTTTGTGTGCATGGACACAGCAAGGAAAGTTATTTCATCCTGCCGTGGAAGGTTTTATTTGTATTTTTCACCCCCCGCCCCGAAAGTACATTAGTTTGCCTGCTTCAGCCCTTCGCATACCAGGTCTCCATCTCATGGGACAAGCAGGACAATTTCAAACCACCAGGAAGAAGCTCAAGCTTACTCCCCTGCTGCCAGACATGTGTGGGGGAAACTCTGGCGAGAAGGCATATCTTATCAGGAATGGGCTCCACCAGCAAAAAACACAGTCATTATGCCAGAAATGACATGGGGGTGGGAGATGGGTATGTCTATCACATCCCTCAACTTTGCCTCCTTTTCTAATGAGTTTCCGGCCAGCTGTCAGGGTTACGGCTCACATGACAACCTGATATTCCTTCTCCTCTGGAAGCTCTGGGATTTTTTCACTTTCTCTTACTGATTTCTGCTCATGGACTGCCTCTCCAAAGAGCGTTTTTGTTTGTTTACTTTTAATCAGTGAGTCTCCTAGCTGACAAAGATTTTTCAAGCAAGAGGTGATCCCTCTTTTCTCCACAGGGCTGTTGTCCCTAGAATCCCATAATGGAAGCTCACCCAGGCTCTGCAATGACTTGAGAAACACTGAGGGCCTTGCTGGAGGGTTTCTCATTGGCAGCTTACAAGTATCATTTCTTCTCTCAAAAAAAAAAATCAGAGATAGCAATCGGAACTTTTATTCTAGGAACTGGTACCTCCAGTTTATAGCAGTGCTTTATTGCTGGGAAAGTTTAGATGTTTACACTGCTATTACTCCTGGGTGGGGTGAGAAGACAGACAGACAAAAGAAGTCTTTGCTCAAGGCCCAAGTTTAAGAAACATTTTCTTTAGCCTGTCAGTCACAGGTCAGAACAGAAGCTCAGCTTCTCTTGCAAAGCTGCATTTAACAATATACAGACAACATCCTTGAGGTAACATATGCCTGATAAGCATGCAAGAGAAGCAATATAAAGTACATCCTGCAAGTATAGTCATGCAAATAGCTTATACAAGCTCAGGATTTTCTGGGAAATGTATTTCAGATCTAATACTCAGCTTTGTGCTTAAATAATCACTGAGTCCCATTCATTAGGCCATTTCCAAGCTAAAGAAAAGCTAGGGAAATTATTCCCAAATGTTTGCATGAATTCTAAATTGTGTTTCTATTCAAAAGTGTTCACACTCCTTTTGGTGATTAATCTATGAACATTTGTGCTAACAGACATCTGCCCACACAAATGTTTGGCTTTTCGCTAAGTGACAACTTATTTTATTTGCAAATAAGGTATTTGTGCCCCAATAGGGCACTTGCCATCCGACAGGCAAGAAACACCACCATGTGATATCAGTTACTAATATTACATTGTGAACAGTGAGTGAAGAGATAGTGGAGTTCACAGTTGAGCAGTACAACGGGAGTAGAAATATGCTCTCGCAGAGTGTTTGGCACTCCAAAGAATTAAATAACTAATCCAAAAAAAAGATGCAAAACTGGAAAGGAGTTACATTAATCAATTTAAAATGCTTCTGTAAATAGTACAACATGTTATAGCTGTATTGCTATATCTTGGTTTCAGACAGATCTGAAACCTGATGGCTTGAAGCTTTAGAAGAGAACATAATGATAAAAGAGCAAGCATACAACTCCTGAAGTGTATCAAGTACAAGTAAGGGATAGAGGAGTTTGCATAACCGTGCACACACAGAGTTTTAACTTGCAGGCACTCCAGCACACTACTGAAACTCTGAACCAGATTTTCCAAGCTATAAATGGTTATTAATGGGTTCTGAAAAGCAGCCAAAGAGCCAGCATGCATTCTGCAGTTCTTGGTCTGGGAACAGGATAGAAATTTTATGAAAGATGACTCCTGATTTTTTTCTCCAAGTTGGCGATATCAGAGAGCTGTTCTCTTTTACCTATTGCTTTTTTTTCCAGGTATCACTCTTAGATATGTAACAGGCAGCTTTAAGAAAGTGCTCACTTCATCCACTGTTGGGACAACTGTAAGACTATTCCTCCACAAACAGCAAATGTGAATCTCGCAAATTCTTGCCTCACTCAGGTAAATAAATATGTGGAGATGGGAATTTCCTCTACAAAGCAATTGAAATGGCTATTTTATTGGCAGTTATGCCCGAGGAGGATACCTTTTAGGGCGAAATATTTAAGACCTCCCCTGTAGGCACTGGTTACCTTAAGAAATTAGCATAAAAGAACACCATCGCAATGCAAGGAAATCGTGGGGTAGTCTGTACTAGTGATGCATCTCAGCTGCATTCACTGACTTAAGCAAAACACTGAAAATGTGTAGTGTGGATAGCACAAGTGTTTGTTTGGGGAGATACAACTGCTTGAAGTTGAAGTGCAAACAATTCAAATACTAATCTTCTGATAGTTTCTATTTTAGCATGGGCTGTGAACCCTTCTACACACAAATACCTAGCCAAAATTTGGCTTTGTCTCTAAGGAGTTTGAGATCTCAGTCTACATACAAGCAATTCAAATAAATGTAGACTAAATGAGAACCAGTAGCATTAGTCACCATGTCAGCCTAGGGTTTCAGAAAGCCAGCTAACTCCCTGATTGAAAATTTTTGTCCATCTTGGCAACAAAGGAGAATTTTAAGGAATAACTTAAGGAAGTTGAGAGAAAATATCATGTTGAAATGCTTTTCAGATTCCTTTGGAGGCTTGACTTTGGGTTGTTCTGAACAAATACATGTTCACTTCCATCCATAGAAAATGGCTGTCTAGCAATATTAGTTTCAGCAACCTGACATCTTTGGAGGAAAAGGTATCTTTTACATCAACAAATCATCACAGAACTTTCAGCTGTAATTTCCAGATTATACAACATCCCCTAAGTGAACAAAAAAACTTAAAAACTCACATTTTTCAGTGACCAGCAGATAAACAGTAATTCCCCTTTCCTGAGATGTGTCAGATTTCTAGAAGTTTCCAGTCTCCAACAGTTGCTTTTCCAGCTGCTGTTTAATCGCATTCTTGATTGATTTCAGGTGTCAGGAAAGGTCAGGCCTAATCAGTACTTAGATTGGCAAAATCCCAAGAAACCTGATAGAGAGCGTGTTATAGGGATATTATTCCAGCATACATGGCTCATATGCCAGGGCTACCTCTCAGAAAGAGCTGATAAGTAGAGTTTTCCACTCCCAATCTTAGCTGCCTGTCATCTTTACTGCTCTTGTACTGTTCTTTGTAATAAGTGCCTTTCATATTTTCATCAAATTCTAGTGAGAACAACAGCAGGTCTAAATGTGTTCATGATGAAGCAGCTAAACTGACTCTGGTGGGAGTATATGTTAAAAACCTAATATGATCTGCACAGTTTCATTTTGATAGATAATCTTTTTGCCCTGACCTACTGGTAGTGTGAAGTTTCTAGACTGTTTTGCTCTTTCTCACCTCCTTACTTTCTTTGAAGCTGCTTGCTGTACATGTCCCTTTCAAATACTTTGTAGTTTAACATCCCCTAACTGCTAATACAAGTGTGTTACAGGTGAGATGGATGTCTGCTCTAATCCAGGATGTCAGCTCTTGCGTTAAGCAAAATTAGCCTTGAACACTTATCTCATTTTTCTTTTATACCAACCCTCATTCCACTAAAGGTATGTTCTGCTAAATTAAGCCATTCCCTTGCCTTGCTGCCCATTTCACAATCCCAGCATTATATAATCTACAAGGAGGAACAAGGACAGCCCATGCCAATCTGATGTGCTCCCTGTTACTTTGCTTCTGCTTTTCATGAAAAGCTCTTATTGACTTTCAGTCAGTTCCACGGGGTTTTGTGATGACAGAAATTTGCCCAAAGACAACTTGGTTGAATTTTGCTTTTATACATCAAAGAATGTTGTGATTGTACATGCAGTTCAGACAGAATTATTGATAGAGAAGGATTAACAGAAAGTGCTGCTGGGGACATTGCTGTAAACTCTGAACTATGTCATGAGACACTAGATTTTATATCTGACCGTAGGACTACCTGAATACTTACGAATTTGTGACCCAATCATCTCTACGTTTTTGACCTTCTGTCTGCTTCAGGATTTTAATTTCCTAAAGCAATCTTTTCAGGTTATCAGACAAATTTCAGATTTTACATAAAGAGGTATTACATACTCCTTGCTAACCGCATCACCTTCATGTCCAGGCAGTTCCCTATTTTACAAGCTACCTGTGTCAAAACACAACTCACCAGAAGGTTCTGTGCCCTCCCAGGCAGGGGGGAGATGATCTGGGTGGCTTTTGGGTGGCCTCTACAAACACTCCTTTCTTGAACCCTCTTCTGAGTAGCTACACCCAAGATTAGCAGAAAAGAGTGACCATTATCTAACCTCAACTATCTTTAGCCACTTTAGCTGAAGCAGGCTAAGGAAGTTCCATGCCTCTAATTTATAATCAGGTTAAATGATAATAGCTCTTTGTTCTTTCATCCTAATACATGTTGTTATCTGGCCTACTCTGTGCATTTCTAGTTCCCTCCACAATATTACCACAAACAGCATCTTAAGCTCACTTTTCATCAATATAATGTCAGGATTAAAAATCTTGTTTGGCCTATGTGGCCTCAAGTTATTCTGATGGTATTTACAACCATTAGTGAGCTGATAAGAGGGTTTTGTGGCTGGTAACCAATGTCAAAATCCCTTTTCTACAGTACTTTTGTCATTAATTTTTTTTTACTGCAAGTCTGTGGAAGAGTTTCTGTGGGAGTGGCTCCATTTTCTAGCAGTGCACATCTATTCATGTCTCAAATTCACGCTGGCTCCCTGCCACTCTAAGCAGGAGACTGAAGCCTTTCACGTGCTGGGGTTGGGCTCCAGGCAAGCCCGCACGCGAGAGCTGCAGGGATGTGCATGTCGGGATGTGGCCTCCCGCAGAGGTGCCACTGCTACACTGAACACGCGGCAGGCAGCAGGAAAGGATGCTGCCCAGGAGGAAGCAGCAGTGCCCAGCCAAAGCACTGGCTGCCTTTATTCCATACCGAAGGAATCTGGTAGTTTTGACAAAATGCGGCTGTTTCCAGACAGGGTCCCATCAGATCCTTCATTGGTTCTGCCTGAGACGCCCATGTTCTGGTACTCATCTGAGACAGCTCTCAGCTTTCCCAAATTAGGAGTTGGTATCACTCTCAGTCATTAATAATCAAAGTGAAATAATACCTTGTATAATAAATAACTTCCACAATATCTATGAAAGCAGAGGTGGTAGGAAGGTGAAGCCTCTCTGTTTGCTGGAGTGAGCACTGTTTCCTGAAATGCTGCAAGGTGATTTTTCCCATACAGTTCACGCGTTTGCAGACTGAAGCAGACTGCTGACCCAGCAACCAGTTTAGCAGTACCAGCCACTGTGCTGCACATCAACAGATTCTCCATGTCTGTCACAGCTGCCATGTCAGCCTAATGTCTCCCTGTCTTGGAATTGGCCTCTTCCATCCTAGCACTTTGTGTCATTTTGATCTCTCTGTGGTCGTATCTGAGTTGAAGTGGGTTGAAAAGTCAGCAAGTCCTATATCCCAAACTTCTCACCATTACCAATCAAGGAAGATTTCAAATATCTTTACTCCTGAAAAACTAAATTACAGGGCAATCACTATGCCCTAGAGACTAAAGCAAGTTTTGTTTCAGAAAAGATTAGTAAGAGTACTGTAAAGCTTCTAGGCACCCGTTGTTAAACGTTTAAAACCTTTAAAATATTTCTAAGTACATAGCTGAAATAGAGATTTATCTTGGAGGGATTGATCATTGCAGTTAATTAGGAAATGGAAAGATATCCTGCAACTTAGATGGTCTGTATGCTATAGAAAGGGAATAATCGAAGTGCCAAATTCATGAGCACCATGGCATGGAATTTGTTTAGTTGAGTACAACAGAATAGGTACTAGAAATGTTATGGCAATCTGAGCAAACCATTAATTACAGACTGCTTAACAAGTGGTGTTAGACAGTTGGCTCAGGAGAACATGTCTATCTTGCTGATTACATTCTGCAGATGTATCTAAAGATGTAAGGTGCATGGAGGACTGTGCTCATTCTGCAAAATATAGAGAAAATCTGCAGTTCTCCTACACGAGAACTGTCAGAAGGTAATGCTGCCGCAGAGTGCATTTTTCAGTACCCCACATACCCTTAAAGGCTATTTTGATTAATATTTCTCCCATGTACTTTAATTCCATGAACCCACCCTACATTTTCTATAAGATTATCACAATCTTAACTTAAAATAGATATATCCTTTGTGCTATGCTTGCTACATAGACTGCTGTGTAGATGTATAGACTGGGAGGGTTTAAGAAGAATCTAAATTGTAACCAGTTTTTAAAAGTTGCTAAATTAATCATTCTCACTTAACAACTTAATTTGTTTTAGCCTGTTATCATATTGTTTCCTTAAACTTACTCCTTACTTAAACCTGCTAAGGCGCTTAAGAATCTATACAGAACATCATTTTGATATCCACAATGTATTGCTTGAGAATGTTTGTCTGATATGTTTAAGTAAGGAGTAAGTTTAAGGAACTTACAGGAAAACATTAAAAGATGTGAATAACATCTCTCAGGTTAGTTTTTTTTTTCTTCTCTCATCTTCTCACTAAAGGGAGGTGTGTATTCTGTGCAGACACTTGTTTTGATATGGTTTTTGTTTACTGAAGTTGTTTTTGTTTAAGCATTATGGAAGCATGCATTGACTTGCTCAGTGAGCATCTCTATTTCTGGTAGAGACATTAAAAAACTTATTGTGTGCTTGAAGCAGTAAATAAAGGTGATTGTTCCTGGGGAAGAGCATTCAATTTTCAGATGGTTTCCATAGAAATTTGTATGTTCAGCTTTATTTCTTCCACAGATGCCAGATGTTATCTTCTTCTTGGAATCTTGGGTGCAGGAGGAGTGTTTGTTTTTTAGTATGTTGAACCTCAAGGATGGCGACTGACTCTAAATCTATTTGAAAATTCATGGGAAGTTTCTCAAATGCTTCAGGCTTAAAGACCATAGTGTGTTTGCTGTGGTCCACAGAAGTGGTAACTGAAGGTGCTTAATTCTGTCTAGTCTGAGAAACCACATAGTAATTCTTTTGGTCTCACTAGAGGAGCTCTCAAGCAGGAGCAGTTGCATTTGATCTAAAGCCAACTTTCTGCTGACGCTCGTGCAAGAAAGATGGAAAATCTCATAATGTCATGGAGAAGAATGTAGCTGATTCACCAAATGTTTGGCAAGTTTCTGAACTTTTTTTCTTTATTCATCTAGCTGTAATACTGAGCGTGTCTGCAGCGCTAAGGAGCCTCACCTCTGTGAAAGCACCTGCAGAAACTGTCAGCATCTCTTCTCTGAATCTGATCCTTCAGTCACCCATCAGCAGGCCCTAGGGAGCTTTCTGAACTAGCTTTTCCTGCCCTAGAATATCACTCTTATTTTGTTCTTACTTCAGGTTCTCAGCAGAGAGTCCAGGACAAACACAGATGATTTATTCCTAATGTTGCAGCAACCACTATGGACGCGGCTCAGCTACTGTCCAACTCAGTAGTGGAATCATTCTAATTAATGAGATTGTTATTTTCGATTGGAAATTATAATAACAGCAGCAAGCCGGATCTGTGACCCAGCTGGCACACAATCAAAGCTCTGTGAAATGTCATTTTGTTTGAAGACACTTGTGAAGATCCAAGCTACTGTTTGCCCTAACCTATCTCTGCAATCGCATCCCCCCCTGGTCCTCATGCCAGCGCTCTGCATGGGGCGAGCCCCGTAGGGGGACCGGTTCCTTCCAGCACCCAAACTAGCACTCGAGCTCGTGCGGAGGTAGCTCTGCTCTGCAACTTGATTCAGTAAGGGAGGGATAAATGCCATCCATGAGAAACATTTTCTTTCCTTGGCCTCCTACTTTATTGCACTTCTTTTATTGCACCACGTAGTTACGCTAATAATTTCCTTCTCCAAGCTGCCACCTCCAGAGGGCCTTGGAAGAGCTGCTTACTGTGACAAACTGCAAAGATGAAAAAAAAAAAGAAAAGTACTTTGTACTTGTAGCCAATCACTGGGGCAAAGATGAGAGAAAAAAAATCCTTCTGAAATTGTTAGTCATGACAACACCAGGGCTGGTGTTAAATGACAACAGACATCACTCACAGCTATTATCCTTTAATGTAGCATTCACAGGAAAAAGAAGTCTTCCTTTTCTTGCAAAACAGAATGCACATTTATTGATTCCTTTAGAAGCATTAAAGATATATTCTTCCAGAAGCAATTTAAACAAGCAAAGAAAGTAAAATGAAACAGAGGACTTTGAGAAACAAAACAGTCCTGTATGAATTCCAGAGGGAGCTGGCTATCACAGAGAATAGAGAGAAGACAGTGGAGGTATACACAGTCTGAATACTTTCATGAATACCTATTTCATTCAGCAGCCACTGCAAAATAAAGCAGGCAGGGAGCAAAGTCTGCCCCAGCACCAATAGGACAAGAGTGCTCTCTGCAAGGAGGCTGAGCGAAAGGGGAAGAGAGGGTGTGCGGCACAGCCGTAAGGGGCAGCCTGCCACCTGCCCCCGCCCATGGATTTCACAGTAAGAACATCGGCAAGCAGGAAGAGAGGGGAAAAATGAGAAGGGAGGAAGGTGCTTTACAATATGCTTATTCTAAGAAATCAGGGCAAATTTCTGCCTTTTTATTTTAATTCTAAGTCAATATTAGACCTAAAAATACAGACTCTTACTGCACTTTCAATCTTCCTCTTGACTTTTTGATTCAGATTTATTTGAGAACAGAACTTGGCCCATTCATGCAAGAGAAAGTGAGGTGAAAATGAGCTTCCACATACTTGCAAATAGGTTTGAAAATTCTTCTGACAAAATGAAGCAACTTTCCACACTGTACAAAAGTAATACTGCAATTCTGACCTAGGCAAAAACTTAGGTTGATTTGAATTGGATCCTTCTGGTTGTGAGTTAGAGTTCTTAAGAATTCTTTATGTGTATACTTAACTTATTCCTATATACTTATATACTTTTTCTTATATACTTATTCTTGTATACTTATGCTTGTGTACTATACTTATTCTTTATGTGTATACTATTCTTTAATAGTATGTGAAGCATAGCTGGATAAAAAAACATGCAGTTTTAAAAGGAGCATTTGTTTTCATGCTTGAAAGGGCAGCTTCAGCTAGAGGTTTATTATGCCTGTATATGCAAACATAATCAACATTTCTTCTGGTGACTTAGTATTATATTGCTTTTTTAAATGGCTTTTAAAATGGTTGGTGAAATAATCTTAATTAGATGATTTGCTTTAGCATCTGCTGCTGTTGTCATTTCATTTTCAGTGTTTTCATTTGGTGAAAAGATTTTTCTTTTGCATCTTGCACAACACCATTATATTGTGTGCACATATGTAACTGTAGAGGTTATACCTGTATTTTTAGTACACTCTGTTCTTTCAGCTGTGCTTGGGTAACTCAGTAAGCTTCATTTCCTTGTGTCTGCATGATCATGATGCACAGCATGGGAGGACTTTTGTAATGTGATAAAGGAGCTGTGAAATCTCACATTGGGCTGTAGAAATAAAAAAATACCTGTCTCAACATCATCGATCATATTTTGTAGGCTACAGAAAAATCTTTAAAGTAAATGCTAAGTGGGGAATGGGACATGCCCTACTGTGTGAGGACATTACGTAGGCTTTGAGCAGATCGATGTTTAGATTTACAAACTGTTTCCTGTTTTTCTCCTTTCTTCCTTTTAAAAAAATTTCACAGACTCAGCTGCTGGGATGTTTTCTTTGCATGAGGCTTCAGGTTTTCAAGAAGAACTTCTCACAATTTGGCAATATTTTTGCTAGAAATTGGTCTAAGAGTTGAATACTGAACGAAAAGTTAGGCTGAAAGGATCTGAGATTATTGCTTAGGCTCAGAATGACTTAAACCCTGTCTTCTAAGGCTATACAGCAAGTGAAATTCTAGAAAAGATCTGGCTTTCACTTTCTTTATAGTAATATATATCTTTATAACAATAGTATTGTAACAGCCTCTTATCTGCCTCTGCCTTTGTGAACTATCAGCTCTCAGATTTGTAGGAGAAAGGTAGAGAGTGCAAAATGTACTGCTGCCAGTCTCCTAAAGTAAGAAGGTCTCAACCTGAAAACAATACAATCTATAGGTGTAGATGGATTTTGGATTAGACCCAAAACATGTCATCTGTAAGACTTTCAAAAATGAAATGTGCTGAGCATGATACAGAAGAGAACACATGAAAAACATGTACCAGAATCTCTCATAAATGCACTACAGATAATGAGATGGTGGTTTTAGAGGCTGCAATGGAAACAATTTTGACAATAAAAGAATAAATCCTAAATATTTCAATCTATTTGCTGCTGCTACTCTTTTTGACAGCTCGCTGCAGTCTGATATAAGTCTTGGTTTCATGTGTGGGACCTAAAACCTGTTTTTGACTATAACCACAGATTTGTATGACAGTGCAGTGCCATATAACTTCTACATTCTGCTCCAGGAAGCATTTCTTTTCTGTAGAAAAAAAACTACTGGTCTTCCCTTCTAAGCCTTTTTAGGAAAGAATGGAGAAGTTCAGTACGTATGTGGAGATCTTGATATGGCCAAGGCAGCAGAAAGATCAGGTAGTAGTTCCACAATTTCAGAAATGAGTCAGGTACCTGCCTGTTGCCTATCCTACTTTCAGGATGGTGCCCGATCAAAGCCGCTGCCTTTGATGCCTCAGTGGATGAGTGCTCAAGGGATCAAAAGGTCAACCCCAGAAACGCAACGGGGAGGAAGACATGTCCAGTCATGTGCAGGGTTATCCCTGTCTGCATTTGGCAATGTAACCACAACAACAGCAATGAAGGTTTGAGGCAGTAGGTTTCTATGGGAATGCTGGAGTAATAAACTCAGGTTAACACTGACTTGTTATGCCCATATCAGACAAGCAATCTCTCTGGGTGGGAAGTGCCAGAGCTCTACATCAAACACCCGTGCTCAGCTCGCAAAGCTTGGCAAGAAGCTTGGATGCTCTTTTACCAAAGACAAGATTAGTTTTAATGAATTTTTCAAAAGAGCTAATACTCTAAATACTACAAGAATGCAAAGTAAATGTGCTGCATTAGTACAGATTTGAACCACTAATTACAAAATGAAAGGAAGATGAAAGGCATTGCAGAATATGATAAACACTAGCAAAGTTAATCTAATATTTGAGGACCCTATTATTTTAATAGTAATTGTCAATTAAATGGCCACCTTGTTACTACTGACTATTTGAACTTAATATTATAATTGTACGGCAAAAATAAAAATTTCAAACTTTCAAGGGCTTTCTTAGGACACATTTTTTTACCTGGAAGTGCTTTTCCAGTTTCAGTAATACACAGGGTACAGAGCACAGATTCGGCCACTCGAAACTACCTGGTACACAGCCTACTAAACTCTGCAAATTTCTTCCTCTCGTTTAGATATGAATGTAACTGATGTATTTCTTAGCACTAGCACTAGCACGTGTCAAAAGGTCCGTCAAGTCCAAAAGACATGCAAAAATTTCCAAATATATTATTATCCTTTTTAAAAAATGCAAATTTATATCCCTAGTACAAGAAATTCTTGTCTAAATAAATGATAGTTGTTCTAATGAAGAGTTTGCACAAGGCAATGTGTGATTCGAATTTTACATGGCAGTTGGCAACCCCTTTCAGGTACACAATGAAAATCTTTCCAAAATGAGAAGTTTACTAGGCGGAAGGAACATGGCACTCAGGCAGTTCCTTTCACAAGCAACACCCTTAATTAGTCTCATGAGAAATTTGACTGCCTGGTCTGACTAAATTACTGCACTAAATATGTGGTTAGAATATCTGGTTAAAATCCTTTATTGTGGGTTTTACAGTTTTTATCTCAGTATTTGCTATTTACATCAATAGAGAGGATTTTTTTTTTTTTCTGGGCTGAAGATACTGTTTTGTTTTGAAGGGAAATAAGATGTTTCTTTTTAAATTTTATTTTATATATATGACATTCATTTTTGGTTAATTCAGTTGGCTGATTACAGAGCTGTCTCAATTACAGAAAAAATGGTGTTGCTAAATGTAAAAAAAAAGTAAAGAAAAAAAAAAGTGAAAAAGAAAGCTTTTTCTTGCTGTTGTCTAGTTCCTATAGTAATAAGAGTATGATAAGAATTTAGATATGTAAAAGGAAGAAAATTAAGCAGTGTCTCAGATCTGACCTTTAAAAATTCTGAGCAATTTTGAAATAACCCAGATTAAGCATCCCCAGGAGAAGGCAAGTGAAAAGTTCATGTAGAAAATTTGGAGACATAGTGATGGGACAGACATGCTTTGAAATTAATAGAAAATGGGGGAAATAAAGTTACTTTTCATGTGCAAGAGAATAAGGTGGAGGAAAGAGCTGTGATGAGATAGGAAAGTGAGAAAAAGGGGAAAAAAATAAAACATTCAAGAATCAATAAGAAGTAAAGAAAAAAGACAAAATGAGAGAGAAGGGATGAGAAAGTAGCTGAAAAACTCTTCTCAGCATCTCCTAACTTGCAGTTATGGTACCAAAGGAGATTGTGGTCTTCATTCACGTCTAAATATTCTAGCTCATTTATAACATCGATCATTTAAAGCAAACATGAAAAATATATAAAATCTTTAACTAAACCCCACGCAAAGTACAGTTTTACACGAGCTCAGAGGTCTCTCTCTTCTCACAGTGATCCCTAAACGCAAGTTGTGCGCAGTCATCCTTTCTGAAAACACACAGCCAGGCTCAAAAACAAAGCAAGCAGCATTAACTCCTAAAATTCTGTTCTTTTATTTGAAAAATAGCTATGCGGCCACCTATGGTAGTACTGAGTGCTAGGCTTTCTCGAATGGGAAAGCCAGTCTAACTTGCAGTTCTGTTTTGCTAGTCATTTTCTGACCAAGTGATTGCTGAGGCTCCTGCCATTAGCACACGTGCAAGCCCTGTGCAGCAGCTGTGCTGCTTCACTCGCTTTCCTAAAGCACAACTGTAAAATAATCAGATTTTAACAGGTCTCTGCTTAGCCAGCTGCTGGAAAGCAATCATTTTACAATCTTAGCCTAGAGAGTGGCCACATAAACTCAGAGAAGGGGAAGCTGCCCTGCTGAAGCTTTAGCAACATCAAAATGAACCCTGGATTATTTTTTCCTTTCAACCCTTTTGCTTCATGTAGACATGAAACAGGGGCCCTAGGTTCCATACTCAGATCCTCATAGTTCTTCCCATATTTTCTGTTAGGCATTTATTAGCTTAGCTGGACTTCTTGCTTAAGTAAGTGCTCAGTATTTATGTAATACCAGGTAGTGCTGATTTATGTAATATATATGTTTTTTCTCTAGCTTAAGAGAAAACAGCTTCAAGGTAGGGCTGTTTAACTTCCAAAATCTTTATTTCCAGACACCGGACTTAAACAAATCACCAGCCACCCTCAGCTCAGAAAAATCCTATTACATTTGTTTGCAACCACAATAAATGATTTAAGTACTTCATTTCTTCTTTCTTGAGAGAGACTCAGCATGAAGACTGACAAATCATCTCAAATAATACTTAATCTTTAGAAATTATTTACAACAAGTCAATGCCCTCAAGAATAAAAGAAAGCATTTAATGTGGCAGACGATGATGTAGGGGAAGCAATAAAAGGGAAACACAGCTTGAATTGTAATATTGCTGGGTAACTCGTATGTCCCTGCTGAAGGCAGCAGAGTTGCAGTTACTGCTAATCTGTTTTACTGTTTTTTAATCAGATGTTGGCATTATCTGCCACTAATTGCTTTTTCATTTCCACTTGTAATTATTCCATTGCATGTTTGTGGTGAGAAGCTGAAAATGAAGCAGATCACCAAGAAAGAATTAATTGTTAATGAATAATCATCAGTAGGAAGCCAATTTCATTATCTTCAAAGAGGTAGCCAGAGATTAACTACTAACTGCAGTTCTCCTACTTTCTGTGCATGACTGTAAAGTAATCACAAACAATCACACCCTCCAACTTCATCAATTATTTTCTATTATGTGAATTGATACCCATTTTTGTCTTTGTTGTTTAATGTTAATGGTAGTATTCAAGCCAGGGAGTGCTAATTGGAAGGTGTTATATTCAGTAGGCTTCAGACCTCATTATTAGAGCATTTTTTTCATTAGCATATAATCCTATGAGGGATACATAGTGGTAGTTACTAAATTTACCATGTTCTAAATGCATTATCTTTCTTAATAAATTTTAGAAAGACACTTAAAATAGACCAAGATATGCAAGGCAGGATGCATCCCACTATGGCTATTTCCAAAACACGCTGTCTTCAAATGGTTACTGAGGAATTCTCCATAAATCAACACATTGCAAACAAATGCTGCTTGGGCTTTAAACAATGGGCATAAGGAGATCAAGATCTAAAATTCAAAAAGTAAAAAATCTATTACAAAATAGCCATAAGTTTCCAAAAAAAAAACTACCTCATCACAATTGTACAGAGTTACAGTGCTTTGAGAAGTGCTGAGTCTGAGCTTTCCAGTCTGCCTCGCTACTGTTTTGTTATTCAGCCTGCTATGATGCCAATGGTGACTGTAAAGAACTGCTCATCTTAAGTTTTTAGATGCATTATGATTTAACAATTTTTACCAAACTGATCAAAAAATAGCTGTCATCAAGGAAATAATGCAAGCAATTTTTATATGAGGGCACTATTGGGAGACTCATACAGATGGGCAGATACCCCTCTGGATGTCTGTGCCTTTCCCAGCTTTGGACCTCGCATATGAACCCCCCTGAACACACTGTAAGAGCTTTACTGCAAATCCACCTAAGTGTTTATTTATTTTGGCCAAGAAACTTTTTGATTTGATAATTACATTCAAATAAGCATTAAAGATAAAGAAAGCAAAAAAAAATGTATAGAAACACCTATGACTTCAACCATGGATTCTACAAACAATATATTTGAAGTGTAAACTGCCATGTCTTCTTGAGGGGTATACCATAAAACTCTCCATGGACTTCAGGAATTCTGAGTTCAGTTACATCAAGTGCACATATTTAGCTTGCCGCTTGGCATTCCCAGGCATATGTATGTTTGCATACTTTCATTTATAAATATATCTATGCTAATATAAAGATTAGAAATCCAATCATAACATGACCCTATTGACCTAATTCCCAGCACCTTTTGTAATGCTTATATTAATTTCCTTACTAATCAGCCAAAAGATAGATTAAATCAGGCACATTTACCATCATAGAATAAACAGTGCCAAAATCAGAACTATCGGACCTAAAGGAGGGTCACTTCAAGACATGGAGCAGATTGGTCAGAAAAACCTTAGGAATTTTCAGTGGAAGTATACCCAGAAAGGTCATTTTAGTAAGTTAAGTAGCTGAGTGACTTCTAAGCTATGTAACACCTATATTAAATAATAAATCTAGTGCAGAATTCACAAAAACATCTTATACTCAGAAAAAAAGAATATTTTGCAATAAAACTGGTAGCTCCATTGTTCCCCCACAGAAAATATACTTTCCAAGGCTAAAATGATCACCATGATTCCAGCTGCAAATGACGAGGGAAAAAAAAAAGACTTTGTATTCCACAGACTAAAGAAAATGTTTCCAGTTTTACTTGGCCAAATGTATTTTTCTGTCATTAATATTAGAAATGCTAAATACTCATCCTAGATTTTGTGCAGCCTGAGATTTCAAATCACTGATTTTTCAAACCAAGACTTCCACAGTTGGCACCTGTTAGTTCTCTTCTGTTTGATCTCATTTAAAGCAAGTCAGCTTTTAGTCAAAGTTTTGTTTTTCCCGGGAGTTGGGCATAGACAGCACTTGTACCACCTGTGCTTGAAGGAACAAATAAATCAGACATTTTTGTTCATGACACTCATTAATTCTCCAATTGGGAAGAATAATAATGTATCAGCATTTAAATAACCTAAAGAAATACCACTAAGTGAGATGAGTTGTCCATGATTTCCTGGCCTCCTATAAAAAGAAAGCCTGGGACTCTGAAGCAGTATTTTGCAACCCTGTTAGGCTGCATCATAGAGATGATGTTAGGCTTGGTCAGCCATAAATGGTTTCAGAAAATCATTCTAACTAACACGGCAATTTGACTTATGTCCAGCTGAGAAGAAAACTATGGCCCAAACCGAGCTTATCCATATCATGTGTGGATCCAACCTAATGACAATTTAAGTAACTTGGAAGTTCAGAAGTACTGCAGCTGGCTTCTCACTATCTTTAGTTCTGCATATTTCCTTCAAAGCGCTATTTACAGTACTCATAAGCGATGAGCTGACACCTTCACTAACCAGGAAAGCAGAGGATCTATTTAAGCAACAGCTAAGAAGCACTCAACGCATCCAATTCTTCTTATATCAAACTTATACCACGTTCTGCATGAAAATGGTACAGTGTCATTCCTGCTTTTGTATCATGTTCCTGTAATTTGCCCTGGTGCTAAGTAAGAGTATTCACAGTTTCCATGGACAACATTCCAATCGGAAACACTGCTCTTCATCCCAGAGCACATGCAAAACTCCACTGAGATGTACTGATGATTGAGCTTCAATTATGAATAGCCCTTTCCAGTGTGGAGGTTTGAGGATCATATGTTTCAAGGTAAAGCTGCTGCTATGCTACAAAATTATTTAAGTTGCTTTTTTATAAACTTTTCTTATCTTGCATTTGGAGACTACACCCAAAACAGATCTGGTATGAAGCTATGTTTAGCATCCAAAAACAGGCCACCAAAAGTGTTTCACACCAGCAACAGGGCTATTGTACCTCCTGAACCACAAGGAGCTAAATGACCAAATTCTGTACTGCCTATTCCTAACATAGCCCTCAATTATTTAAGATATGGTACTCTGCTACATGTAAATTCTTAAAAAAGCAGGTGATAGTCACAACAAACCTGATTTAGAATTTCAGAGAAGTCATAGTGGTCTCTAGTGGCAATGTCACCTTGGTAAAGTAGTAATATGTTCCTTTCTGCTTGAAGACTGATAGAGCTTGGGGCACGGAAGTGATTTTCAGCCACAACAGTAATAAGCAGCAACTGTAACTCTCTTCTTAAGGCAAGATCATTTTTCCATCCAGCATGACGAAGTTTGATGTAGAGATGTCACTGCTGCTACAAAATACTCTTCAAATTGTGCATGTTTGCATTCAGAGTAGGGTGGCTTCTGTTACATTTATTTTTTGGCACAGAATCTGATGATCTATTAAATAAATATTAATCCCTTGCTGCCTTCAAAGCTGTCTCTGACATATTAAGATTTTAAATATCTTCATTAATTGCTTAACTACCTTTTCCTAAATTCCCCATGGGGTCCTTTGTTAGTAGTCACTCTAATGTGTTACCATGTGATTCATGGCTTCACTCTGCTATAATACTCAATGTAATTTTAGCTGACTTTGTTTTACAGATGTCTTTAACAAAATGAAAATTTGACATTTTGGTATTCCAAAGGCAAATCAGATGCAGACAGAGTCAATTTAGTACTGCATTTTTAGAGGAAGGACAAAAAGCTTTCCTGCCTCAGCTCACGTATTCATGTGATAAAACCATTCCATTTACAAACACCTTCAATTTCTAAGCACATAGAAATTCACATCATATGAAACTGGCAAAGGAGGAATCAATTACTATTGAAATACCAATGGTAATACATATATACATACAATATGTACAATATGTACAATACATACATACAATACATACATACAATAATTACATGAGGTGATTATACACATGAAAAAGGTTTTGCCTAAAGTAAAGCTAAAGTAGGATAAAAAAAAAAAGGTTAATAAAGAAATGCTAGATGAGAGCAATTGCTTAGGCATAGGGCACAGAACCATTTAAAGCTGGAATTTTCCAAATTCCAAGATTTTACTTGTGTAGCTATTAGTATCAGCAGATGATTGTCTTATACTTTTTTTCCAATTACTGTACATCACAGATTGAAGAGACTGATAGAACAATTCAGTAACAACTCACAACTTTTACGTATATTCAAAATGTGATAATGTTGCTTATATGGAAAAACTCGCAAGCTTCATGTAGCCAGGCCTCTTACAGGAGAAAGGAGGTAAAATGTAAAGAAGTGAGAAGGGAAGCAGGATAGAGCAGCTGTACTTTGTGATACTCCTGGAAAGACCGCTACTGAAGAGAAACTGGTAAGAGAAACACTATCAGTAAAGGCATTTTTGGCAGCTGCAAACAGTCATGAGTGCCAAAGATTTCATGCTTGTGCATGTGTATGTTCATACACTTGACACACAGAAAAGGTCTGAAACATGCAGTAATGTGTCCTCCAAAGCTGAATTTGTGCTCCTCCCCCAAGCCTGTTTACAGATCAAGTCCCACTAATTCTCCACAGAATACTTCATGCATAAATGACCGCAACATTTTATAATAAAGGTTGCATTATTTATTTTGCCGCTGTCTCTTCTCTTCAACCAGCTTGTTTAGGAGGAATACAGAACCTGATGAAGCATCTCCTGCCTCTCCTGATTACAGATTTGGGTTCGCTGATGGGAATACTGATCTAACTAGCTAGGTATATTCTTTTGCAATTGACTAAGACAAAATGATCTTCATGAATCTTTTAGACTTTGCTGCTATGTCTTATTCTACTGTGTTTTTGTCATGCTTCCAACTACAACAAACACGTAAGAAATAACATTTGATTTTTCTCTAAGACCCAAAAGTTGGCTAAGTTTTCTACTGTGAACTTCTGACCTTGCTTGCATTAAAGGAAGCATTTTAATTGGTATTGGTAATAGTTAGCTGTCACACTTAGCCTGATGTATCAGAGACACAGATAATACAGCAGCCTTCCATTTCCCCTGTGTTCAGCCTAAATTGAAGCCTGTATGAAAGCACTTTGATTGTAACCTACTTTGAAATTAAGGTGGTGCCTTTATACCAAGAAAAGTGTTTTGAGAAAGTGATGTATTGATGGCACAGGGTGGGATGGCAGGAATGCCATCCTTTTGTTATAAAGATTCATAGCCAAAGGATCTTCAACACTGCGGCTGATTTTACTGTTTCCAGATAGGAAATGATGATCACAAGATAATAAAAGAATTATTTCTTTTATAGACTAAAAGACTATCGATACATCCATAGTCCAGTACTAGCTATAATTCCCACTGTAAGAAAGTGCAACCCTCTTTTGGATGTGATTCTTAGGAAAATCGTGTCCCTGCTTTTTCACTGCCAGACTGATCTATTGCAGTGAGCCCGTACTCAGCAATACATCTAAAGACAAATTTCACAGTTTTGGAGAGCATTGAATCTAGTACTTGTCTCTCTAGACAGCTTAATTTTCTGTATTTGCCATCTTACAACTTCCCAATAAAATGCACTAATATTCATTTTATATGGAAATAAACAAAAAATAGTATAGATCAGCTAGCACTCTATAGCTTATGTCTTCTTCCCAAGAAGTGAAATTAAGTGCTCATTACAGACAGGAATTTATGACACAGTAAAGTATCTGTTGATGACATGTTTGGTTTTTTTTCTATTTAGATGTAATATAAACATACAAACTATTACATCTGTAGGTAGAGGCCTCTGGTAGAGGCCTCTGGCACTTATCATATAAATCATCATGGGTCATGTTCTAAATCAAGTTCCCTTCTGTTTCTCTCATGTCACACTTGTCCCACTCATGTCATGAGACTGTTAGCACTATAAGTCAGGCAAACTGCTCATGACTTTTGTGAAATACTATGAAAATCAGCATCACCCAGAATGCTATTTCTGATCAATTATCAAAACTGCATAATCTCTGCTTTCCTTAAACGGATCATTCATACTACAATCAAAATGTTGCCAGGACCAACATTTTAAGGTTCATTCAGGCACACGGTCGATCAGAGATTGACACACTGGTGTAATTCAGAGTCATTCGTGCCCATCATCTTTTCCTTGTAGCTGCTGTTAACACACAAGTCTGCACACCAAAGCTCCTTATGAAATATTTATCCCCAGAAAGGTAATGTGCATTGTCAGTAACAACTTCTCCCCCAAAAAACAAGTTAGTCATTTGTTAATTCCCCCCAAAATAGTAAGTGGGCATCACAGATTAATGTCTTGAAATCTTTAGTTTAAAAGGAAAAGGGTGAAAAAAGCAGGAAAATTTATTCAAAAATTCATAAGAGATTGAATAAACTAACTGAAAATGTTATGCATTTTGAACCCTTTAATGGGGAACGAAGAACCAGCTGCAATGTTGAAATTATAATTGGAAGTCCTGATACATTATACCCTACAGCAGCATCAAGAGAACTTTTATAATACTGTCACCTGAATACAGAATAATTTCATTTGGCAAGATAGTCCTTGCCAAAGTCCTGAAACACACTGGATTTAATAATGTAAAATACACGGTAATATTTTTGCATTTATTTATAGGCTTTCTTTTTAATTCTAAAATAAAATCTCAACATAGCATACATAATTCTGTCTGGTTTTAGGGGATTTTCATTAAACTATAAGTGAATTGCCCTTCTGGCTGAAAATCTGTTTTCTTTTGCATTCCCTTCTCTCCTATGTACTACTTTCCGTATTAAATTCCACATGGATTCTATAGATTTTATTTAAGCAGGGCCAAGTTGCATGAACAGATCTGCCCTAGAGAAGTTTGCCTCTTTTAGCATGCAATCCACCACTAATGCTCCTTTTTCATTTAGGTTTTTTAATTTGGATGAATTCCAAATTACTATTTATTCCAATAGAAACACAACTAATTACACAAAGCATCTTAATAAAGGATGGAAACAAGATTAAAAGCTCTCCTCCTTCTGGTCTTTTGATGGGTGACATTTATAAAATGCAGAAAGGTACTTGAATTTCACACTCGTAGTTAGATCCCTTAAACAATCTCTTATTTGCTGCTTTAGCATTGGTAAAATTGGTATTCCTGTTGAAGGCGAAATGTAGTCACTCTACATGCATCTGTTACAAGGGGCTTGCTTTACTCATATTCTCCCACATTTTGTTAAAAATAATAATGAAGAACTTTGTATATTATATAAATATGTGTGTTTGCAGCATTTATTTTTCCATGGATAATTCCCTGCCCTAAGAAAGATATTTCTGTCTTTAAAAATTACAGAAAGATAACAGTGTATAACAACTGAGAGAAAGAAAGTAATATATATTTTTAGAGGTCATCTGGATTCACTGCAATCAAAACTCAGATGTGTACAGCTCTAGGTGCACTGTCCCACTAGACAAGATCGTGTTTCAAACAAGCTCTTAATGGATATGTGGATGCTACTCTGAACAAAGAAGTGACTGGGAAAGGACAGGAAGGATGGAAGCCTTCAGACTAGAAGTAGAGGTATATTTAAGGAGAAAGTATATTTATTTGAAGATGATGGTGGCAGTATTGCTGATGTCACTAGAGACGAGAAGATGGTGATTAAAGTCTAGGATGGATGTCTCGGATGCCCTATAAAAGGGCAAGTTTAATGGCAAGTGTCAAGGCCTGGAAGATGGGGGAAAACACAAGCTGAGAAGCTAATAAATAGTCTTTTCACTTGCTCCCAGTCTAGCCTAGGCCTCTACTGGGCAGGAAGGGTGCTACTAGCAAAAGGAAAGGGGTATTTTTTCTGCTAGTTCCTCTGCACCACAAAGCAGCTTTTGGCAGGATACAGTTAAAATCGACCTTGTGTAATACAGAAGATCCCTTCCTCTGATTCTGATCAACTGAAACTCAATCCCTGAATGAAGCTCTCTCTTATATCCTTGGTGATCTGGCAAACCAAATGTTTTATTGGCAGACAGGCAAACAAAATAAGTCTGTTTCTAAACCTAAATGAGAGCTGAGGTTCAATAAAAATGTGTCAGAATTCTGGGGAATGTTGAAACTGAAGTTTAAACTGGACTAAACTTGTGTCCTGACAAGGCAGGAATCAGGACGCTCTTTAAGTCAGATGATAGTCTCTGGCCCTGAACATTAAGATTTGCCTCAGAGGCTAACTGTGAAAGGGTGTTACTGAAATGTATGGAAATAACGCAGCCAAACTCGGCACCCCAGTGTTTCAGCAAGAGCCACCTCTGCTGCTGGCCTCCTCCTGCAGGCAATGTCTGTGCATCAACTCCCAGAAGGAGCACCACAGCATTTGCCTTTTCCCTGCTCAGTTATTCAGCCTGTCATTCAGCTTCATCAGTGACATCTCCTGTTGCTACAGCAAGTTGGTGTGTAGGAGTGACTCGGAGCTCAAAAACAGGACACCAAGAGGACTTCTTCCTTCACCTCCCATTTGTTTTCAACAAGGATCATGCGGAAAATCAATGATTATACAGAAGAGACCTCCAGATTTCACAGATGGAGCAAGTGAGACTGAACTGGATCATATATAGGCACTGTACTAACAATAAGATTCATTCTGCCTCTGCTGTACATTCAGTGCAAGGTAACAAGTATCAGAAATGCTTAAGATTACAGGAGTACATAATAGAAAAAAATATAATTTATTTAATAAATTTTATGAAATAACAAAATGCTATTTGCATGTGATATGCATTTATGCACATCATTTTTAAAGTGTAGTTTCTGCTTTTCATATCTGTTTTGCAGCACATTTTTAATAAGAGAATTCCTTTACAGAATACTAAGAATGTCTGTAGAAAAAAAAATGCAGGAACAACAAAAATATGTTTGCTACTTAGGACAGTTTAATCTCTACTAAAATAAATTTTTAAAAGTCTACAAATAGAACTCTAGTAGGTAGCATGGGGAATAAAGCTTGTCTTTTCCCATGCCTGAGAAAACTGTTGTAACTGCCTATTCAGCATCTACTGTCATTAATATTCTGATGTCAAAAGAAAATATATCCTTTAAGTATATCAAAAACAAAGGTAAAAATTAAGGAAACTTGCAGGAAAGGGTCTTGTAAAGCTACTTTAAAGTTAGCATGCTCTACTTAAAAGTCATTAGCTATTGAAATCAGAATTTGCTGTTGTTTTCTTAGCAATAATTTTCTTAAATGAAATAACTCAAAGGATTTTTTCAGACCAGCATGATTTTGCTTATTTAAATGGAAAGATTCATCAGCACACTTTGCTAAAACATCATCCCCTCTGCGATTCAGTTTGCTTAGTACACTGAAAATTATTCTTGTGAGGCTTATAGTGTTTGCTATATATACGGTCTGTAGTATACTACAGACAATAAAGGAAACCGAAGACTTCTAAAAGTGCAAGTTAAAGAAAGAATTAAATTTTTTACACATTTTATTTTTTATGTTCTTTATGCTGTTACTTGTAAAAGAAGTCAGTGTGAGTACTTGTTTAATCAATGCTGGCTCCAAAGTCCATTAGGTTCAATAGAAATTTTTGGTGAGCAAATCTAGAGTGCCCTTTGGTGCTCAGAAGTGCTTCTGGAATAAATGAGCTTTAAAAGAAGACAGTGATCAGACAAAGCTAAGTCGAGCCTAGATTTAACCACTCTTAACCAAGAAAAACTGGAGAAGACCCAGGAAGTTTACTGGGATAGAAGAGAACTAAAAAAAAAAACACTTTTAATTTCTCTGCTGGGCTGCAGAAGAGGCTTAGTGTTCGAAAGGCCAGTCAGCCTAATGCTCTAGACATGAGATCAATGCTGTCTGACTTAGCATGGGACACATCATCCTGAGATCGCAGCTGACAGTGTAAGATAAAGAGGGGCTGATGCTGTTACATGGATTTCCCATGTTGGCTTCATCACCATTTAACATATGGAGCAGCAACACTCCATCAGAACATCCCACAAACTTTCAGCCCAAGTAAAACTGACACACTGTCTGGCAGATGCCTGGAAAAAACGGAGAAAGTGAATTGCGGCTTCCTAAAGAGCCATTTGGGGAGGAATAACCCTAATATGTGCATAAGCCATCTTGAGAAAGCCAGATACTGACCTGCAGTGTTACTTCTTGAGTTGCCATTCCAAAAACAGTCCACTTAGAATCTAACTCTGATATAAGGTAACATGGGAATATCCTGCCTTAATATCATTTATTTCAAAGTTATTGGTCCTGTTCACCAGATAGTTCTGATAATTTGATTTTTGCCTAATTTATCTGACTTTTGAGATTCACAATACTGTATTTTTTTCTTTCTTTCTTTTTTTCTGATAGTCAGAAATCTGTCAGTAATTGAGGGGAACTGAGACCACTTAAAATGTTGGGGATGGCAGCAAGCAATCATAATCCATCTAAACCATCTCTTCTGAACTAAGCTGACATTTTAGCTATTATTTAGGCAAAGAAAAAAATAAAAGAAAAAAGGGAAAAAAAGATCAGTTTCAGAGCTCAAAAAAAGACTTAATTAATAGACCACATAACAGATGCTAGTCTACATCAGATTGCAGCTCTGATACAGATTTCTTCCACGGAATCAAATGACTCACACTTTTTTTTTCCTGTAAAATGGAGATATAAAAGTTCTTGGCATCAGGGGATGGAACTTATTCATACTATGACAATTCACCTACATGATGCTCACAAAAATGCTCTTTTACTTTGAAACCAAAGTACGCATGGAGTTATTCTGCAAGCCTTATTCAAGTAAATTCTCACTGAAAAGAAGCAGAGCATATAGCAGAGCATATATTCAGACTTTTGCTGTAGATTTTTCACATTGGGCACCATAGCAGAAGTACCAATTCTCTACAGGTTAATCATACCTCTGGGGACATTGGAAGAAACAGTGAAGTTTTATTACATAAATGTAAGCTGAAAATAATACATAATATGAAATAAGTATAAAAGATTAACATCATTATTCTTGGATTTTGAAATATAGTAGTTCTTTTTTTTTTTCCCAGCCATTTCCAATATTTTGTCAATTAGTTGTGCCCTTCACACTTAACTGAGAAAGAATTTAAAAATTAGAAAGTTTCCCAGGTGCTTCCGGTCTTACTCAGTGCTAGAAACATGTAAAGGAAAATTGAATGAGAACCAACTAGTGCTAATACATTATCTTCTTACAGCAATTGCAGAGCTATTAATTATTTTACATGAATTAATGACTGTTTACATATTATAATTGCATGTTAGTTCTTTCTGTCTAAAAATTAATTTTCAGAAATATTTTCTTTGTGTGGGAAGAAGAATTGCATTTATCAATAAGTACAAAAAATTGAAATTCACACCCACTCTTACTCTGTTCTTGAGTAAACACATTTTACATTGGATTTGATGTAGACTATTTTTCTTTCAAATATTTAAATTTTACTTTGATAAAGCAAAGACTAAAGTATTACATGTTAGGCATATGTCTAATGAGTTATTAGTTACACTGATGTAGATTAAGTTAATTGGCAAGTTAATTTTGTAGTAGTAACTAAGGATAAAGAGAAATATAAATATTTTGTGAGGATAACATTTTATGGATGATCAATATACAAGCAGGAGAGCATTCATATAAGACTGGGTTTTTATTCCATGTATGTGGCAGATTCCAGCTCTGTTCTAAAAATATATGTGATTTACAGACATTAGCCAGTTAACCAGATTTCAAAAAGAGAGAAGAAAATCCTTAGTTGTTGATTAATAATAGAAATAATATATCAAACTTGCATAGTACATCTAACATCAAAGAGCTGCCAACTGTTTTACAAACCAAGGCATTTGTGAATATATAAAAAGTCCAAAGACAGTCCATTTACACCACACTAATATAAATCATTTATTTGTGTTCCTTATTACCCAAGTAATGAATGGAAATCCTTAGTCATCCTATTTAAACAAGATCTCAAAACAGACATAAAACTTCATTAAATGCTGCAACATTTAACTTGATGATGATAATTTGAAGACAAAACCCAATGAATATTGTTGAAAAGCTTCTGAATGCCATTGCTGGCCCTTTATGCACTGAATGAGGCAAACGGCCCATTTTTGCCAGTGCACTGGCTGACTACAAGAGTATCTAAAAGCTGTGTTAAAGCTGTCAAATATTTAAAAGCCACAAAGACCAAGCAACTATCAGCCATCATGTCTAAACTGCCCATGTAAAGCATCGTGGTTTAATTCCACTGAGATGTTAGTTCCTGGCAGTGAGATCACTAAGGGGAAGGTTATCAGAATCATTTAAAGACTTTGAATGTAACTAGACTGACACTAAAAGATAGGGACAGGTCTAGGGGAAGTGGCTGCCTTTGTGTGCTCTGAATGAAGACAAGAGCAGCAGCATCCCAAACATTTTGGGGACATGGAACGGCTCCCTGCAATGAATGCTCAGAGGAGCTCAGAATCGTGGAGCTGCCAGTTAGAGGCACAAATATTATAAAAAGATAAAAGGTAGCATCAAAATAGCAGCGTGACTCCTCAGAAGTGATTATTTTGTGATCTAACAGTCTTACCTCTACTTGTTTGTGTTCTCTGTCATCTATGCATATCTATGGATGTGTAATGTGAAATGATAGAGGTAGGTTGTTAAAATTTCTTCTCCTACTAGCTTTTAAGCAGACTAATTCCTTTGCTTCACTTGCTCATGCAAAAGAATAGTAACATGCTCTCTCTTCCTATAGTCATCAGTCACCTTCAAGACTGGGTGCATGTCTAGCACTGTTTGCTGACCTCTGTGTTTCGGAGAGTTTTGCAAAATGAATTGCCAGTGGCTTCTAGGAAGCTCCACAGTCCTCACTCAGGACCTCCTCACCCATCCTTACAATGTGCAACAGGAAGTTCTACCTGGGTGAGAATCACTACCTACCAAATAGAAATTTATACATACTTCCCTGATGTATAACCGTGTTCATGGGGAGAGGCTCTTTGGAAATGCCAGAAATAACCACTGGACACCTCTCTAGCCACTGCATATCTGGGGAAAAAAAACAAACTGCTGATATCAGCCAAATGACCATCAGTAGTATGTAAGGATGAACAACTGCAGTAAGGTACCTTCTCCAGATGTTGCCAGGAAGAATAATTTTTGCTTACTTATAAAGTAGTTGTTTGCTCGGCAATGTCCCAAACCCTTACCTAATTTTGCCTCACCTCCCTCCACCTTCTAGTCTTCCCTCTTGATATTCCCTTGTCTAAAGCCCAATTGCTCTGAACTTTACAAAGGTTCAAAGAGAAGTGTTGTGGCATTAACCTGCCATCTGAAAATGCTACTCTTTTCTTTCTTTTATCCCCTTCTGCCTATATCCCACCTCTGCCTTGCCTATTCCACTGCAAAATCTCCCAGATAGTAAGTCCCAGCATTTTATCTGCCACAAAGCAGTGTCATTCTCAACTGAAGTCCCTTGGCACCACCATAAATATTAATGCTATTAATTTCATTATTGTGGACTTCACTAATCATCTTTCTTGAACAAGTTTCTCATATTGTCTCTTTTTTTCCCCTCCTGCTCCTTGTTACTGAAGAATGTTCTATCAGAAATAACCAATTAAGTTGTTTGCCTAATACTGAAGACTTTGGAAATGTAACTTTCTGCAAGACTTTGCTGAGTCCAGGACAATACACACAATTAAGTTCCACTGTACTTTGCCACCAGTGACACATGGTAGAATAATAAATGTAAATGGAGTTAGAGGAGAATCACCATACCAGAAAAAGGACCCAAGCTCAGTCCAAGAATCTTCAGCAACCCAAGTTTTCTGAGCTTGCAGGTGTTACACCTAAAAGGCACCACTGTGAATTTATCAGTCGCATCCCTGATTCATCACCTCACGGTTCCCGTTAGAGGACCAAGACTCTGCCAGAGCATTGCCAGGCAACGGTTGTCTTGGGCTGAAGACAAAAACAGGTGCCACAAAAGCTTCAGGTTTGACTGTCTCTTTTCATTGCACTGAAGGCAACTTCCCTTCAATTACTGTGCAGGTCTCCCTTTCCCTGAAAATTTTGTTATTGCTGAGCTCTGAATAGGAGTTCCCATTGTGATGGGAATATATGGCAAGCTGCAATTAACTGCTGCACCAGAATAAAGAGAAGTCCCTTACTCAACCATTCTCCTTCAGCAGGAATGTTAAATCCAGAGTATGCTTTTGATACTACTACCATTTGCTGAGCGTATAGCCAGCAAAAGATCATCACCAATCTTTTGGTTTGCATGCATAATAAGATTGTAATAAGATCTATCATCCAAGAGTCATGGATTCAATCTATGTCACACAGCACCAATAGGAAATAGGAGTTTGCATATATTATTTATTTATTTCCATCTGCCTCAATATATGCCTATTCTTTTCCAATGTGGTCCTTAAAAAATAATTCTGTTTTCATAAATGAAAATGAAAGTCTATATTTTGGAAGGCAGCAGTTAATAACAGAGTGAGCTTTTAAGTGTATATCTGTATTAATTATTTACATTTTATGTAATTCTATTTATTTTAGGAATATTTTTCTGTCTGATCTTTTTTTTTGATATTATTGACTGGTTGTCCATTTAAGCAAAGTATTCACAAGAGTGTTTTGTTTAAAAATGCACAAAGGTATCTTATTAAATAATGTCACAAACATGAAGTTCATTATTATGCAAATACCATCCTCAGAACAGATTTGTTAATTGCAACTCATTTGCATAATTAATGAACTCTCAAATGAATAATGCCTTTGCAGATTTGTGCAGCATTGTTTTAAAATAAATTATAAAATACATGTCAAATGAAGAGTGTTTCTTAGATTCCCACAGCATTGTTTGAAAATTAATTACCAAACGCTTGTCAAATTAAAATGAGCTTATAATTTTTACAATATTATTTTAAAATTAATCAAAAAATGAACTGTCACCATGTTAAAGTAAATAACTTGTTCTTTTTTCAAAAGAGAAATGCTGAAAAACATGCTTCAGTCACATTGTTTGTTATCCTGATCCAGTGTTTTAGTCATTTTGTCATAGTATTATGATTTAACAAACTTGGTAGCAGTTTGCATGTTAATGTTTTAGTAAATTGAGATTAATTTAATTATATTGTGTTGGATCTCTAATAGCGCTAATGATTAATGATAGTGCATGTAAATGTTGTGTGGGCAAGGTCATAATGTATTAGTAACAAAAAAGCTTGGATTGCCAATGACTATGTTATCTTTTATAAAGGTTTACTTATCTTCAAAACTCATTGTGTTTCTGGATTTGTTTTAAACAATGCCTTGGACCAATACTCTTCTTCTTTGTCATAAAACTCCAATTTCCATTTATCATGAAGAAAAACAACCTAAAAGCTCAATAAAGAGAAAAAATTTCTACTTCCATAACCATGCAGCCTAAATTAAGTCAGACTGGTCTCAAGAATTCAGCACTACAACTCCAGTTCCCTTAACTCTTTTCTATTTTAGAATCCAGATTATCAGTGATCTTATCCTGGAGATACAAAACAAGATGCAGGTTCTCTGTTTCTGTAAGTTAGTGTTCATCACCTTTTGTGGAAGAACAACCTTTATACCTTGGGTATCTGAGAAGCTCTGTGAGTAACTCACCTCACTGTGAGCTCTCCCTCCTGAAGGTTTTCTGGACAAGATAGGAAAAGGAAGTTGATCAGGAAGTTGGACTAAAGGTTTCCTGGGGTCCCTTCCAACCTGAATTATCTTGTGATCTTATGGTCTACAGAATTACAGATTTACAATATAGAGCACTTGGCTATTAAATCCATACAGGGAAAACCTGTCTTGCATCTTTATTTGTAATTCAAAAAACTGAGACTAAGCAGTACAGGAACCACATGGAACTTTTTGAAAGCTGATTTCCAGTTTGTTTCTTTGAAGCCAGAGACCTTCACAGGGATGAGTACTGACAGTGATGTCAGCCTTCAAGACTGGGAGCTGCTTTTGCTTTATGTTTAGCATGGTCAGACCCTTGATCTCTTCCATCATATGTCTTTGCATAACACAATTTATTCAACTGAGTTTAATGAACTAATTAGATTTATCCCTGTTCGCTTCTGCTGAAATTCACCTGATAGGTCTGCAAGGCAAAATACACATCTCACCAGAAAGATGCTGTGGCAAATATCTGAGCAACTAAGGGTTGATAATCCCTTAAGTTTTCCACAAATTCTGAAATTTTCAGGTGTAGTTTTTACCTGAATTTACTACGCAGTATATGTTAACCAACTAGAAATGTGCACAGCACAGACTGGAAATACACTGCAGCTTTTTGAAAGCTAATCGCATGAGATAGAAACACTGGTGGTTTCTTTGCAACATTTATTGAAAATCAAAGTTAGACATGCAAAAGATTTAATTATAGTAACTTATTCTTTTAATGCGCTTTGGAAAAGAAATACAGGAAGAGATGCTGCAAAGAGATATCTTTATGTTTTTTAAAAAAAATAGCAAAATTTAACCTTCCTGTTAAGAATAATCAAGGCACAGATTTCTCTATGATTTATACTTGATCTGGAAAGGGATTTTTTAAATCCTGTAAAAACTGCAGTGAACTAGTTATATAAGATGGTCAAGTGCTCTAGAAAATAAAAAATCACTGAATGAACTCTAATAGACCTGCCTTTAGAAAGTCACACATCCAATGTCAACTATGGGAGGATTACAGAGGACTTATTCTATAGTAATCTTCAATTTATAATCACTTAGTTTCTTTTGGATTAGATACAGTCCATTTCATTAACCTGTAGTAAGGTTTTTCCTTTCTTGCTTTTTAATCCACTCTAGTCTGATTTGCAAAGATTAACTTCAGATTGAAGTTCTTGAGACCCATATCCCCAAATCAGAATATTCAACTTGGAAACACATGTATTATAAGAGATGTCTCAACCAACAGTCCTTTTCAATTTTACTAATGAAAAATATATTAGTCTGAAAATGACTGATGCATCAACAAGTTCTTAGGGACATCAGACTTCTCAAATATTCTCAAGCCAGAAACAAATAGCCCCCTGCCTTTACTGACCTTTATAATGGTGAGGATGAAAATGTTTCAATCTGCTCTAATGAAATAAGTAAGAATTAAGAAAAATACACATATGAAGTAAATAAGAATTAGAATGAGAGAAGAACAATCAACAGAGTTCCTATTTAGGAATAAAGCCTGAAATAGTCCATAGATACGATCTAAATCTAATTTCTAATAATCATGGTATAAATTCAGTCAAACACTGCTGAATTACACTAAGTTGAGTATGAGTACTAGAGAGCACTATCTGACTTCATATGTCTTAAATATTAAAATATACCTGGAAAAAGGAGATGGATAACTGTATTTTTTAAAAGTAAAAAGTATATGTCTACCTACTCTAATTGCATATAATTATTCCTACAGATGGTGACTATGAATCAATCAATCAAAAAAAAAAAAACCCAGCTTCAGGTGTTATAATACATCTTCATTTGTAAAATAGGAAAATCAAAAAGTGAGAATGTGAGTTGTGTTAAAACATTGTGAATATATAAAGACTGTGCTGTATGCAACATAACCATGACATCTTAGCTCTTCTATTTTGTGTTTAATGACAGATACTTCCTCCTAAAGCATTTCCATTTCACGGTAGTATTTGGATTTCTAAGTATTTTCATAAAAAGCAATAAAGAAATCATAAGCCTTTAAGCCTTCTCCAAATATAATTGACTTTTTTTTTTTTCAATCCAACCTGCATTTTTATTCTGAAAGTCTTCTACTACAATTTGAATAGATTAATGGTTTGGTCTATGTATTTTGTTAACTGAAATCATTAGAGTTGCACAAAATCTGAACTCATGAACTGTCTTATTATACTTTGTAGCCAGGGCCAACCATTTTGAGGATCAGCAGGCATTTTTCTCTGAGTCAGTCACATCTTTATATAAAAGGATGTGAAATACATGCTAGAATGTAAGGATCACATTACATAATGAGGATGCAACGATACACTTGTGAGTCTAAAATTCATGTGCTAATAAAATTTGGATTTTAGAGGCGTTATTCTGACTGCTTTACCAATATAACCATCCAAGATGCACGTGGATATATATTCTAGTCCAACCCAAAGATACAAAAAGATCTGTCCAATGTGGCTGGACAAATGCAACAGGAGCCGAGCAGGTGCATGCTGGAGGCAGAGTGAATGCAACATGGGCCCAGCAGGTAACTGCTGATGCAGGGGGCATTTTTTGTATTTCAGAGGCTTTTGCATAATTCTGTGTAAGCAAAACAGTCTCTGTGTTAAAACAATTTGAATTAACATTAACATAAGTTTTATTGTGTGCAGTTCACATCTTTAAAATCATTTTAAGCAAATAACAGCATATTTAAATGTATTTATTCAATGAAATATTAAGTCTCTATTCAAAATATTACTGTTATGGCTTTTTTTTTCTCTTTTATACTGCTTGGCATTACAGAAAGCAGCTGAGGAATAAGTACATAAATATCAATGTGTCATTACACACTGAAAACCATGATGCAAATGCGTGTGTAACAAAGGTTGAACTCATTTCAAAATATTTTTCTGAGAATAGCCTTGCTTTCATTGATGTTTTTCCAGACAGTTAGCTTTATACCCAGGCTCTATGCTACCAGTACAAAGGGTATTATTACAGCTGGAATAGACTGCAATTTACATTTCAGAGTAAAAATGTATAAATTGGAAATACTGTTTTTTCAAGCAGGAATCAAAATGAAATATATATAAATACCTCAAAACCCCAAATACTAAAAATCTTCTGTTCAAAGTATATTTTTCATGTAAATTTACCAAATATTTATCTTCTATTTTTTTTACAAGATTAAAGTTAAATTTTAAAAAGTTTCAAAATGAGAAGTTCAACATTTTAAATTCTAAAACAATGTCAAATGCTTCCCAGAATTTTTTCTAATAGAGCACTGGTGAAGTTTATACACGTTTTCCCAATGTTCAAACATTGACAAATCCATGATCGATTTATTTGCCTGAGAAAATTCCCAACCAACTCACACTCCTCTGAGCTACTTTGGCAAACCTTCTAACTACTACTCTGGTGTGGCTGGCCTTGTTCAGACTGTTTTTTTTTAATGTCTGGAACAAATCCTGTAAACTACCAAAGACAGTCAGGATTTCTTAAACAAAATACTTTTTTCACAATAAATTTTTTCACAACTGGAATTTTCTCAGCTTCAGGCAAGCTTTCTTGCCAAAGTTAGAATGAAAACAACCCAGTTAGCCAAGATTCCTGGTTCGTAGGATTCCCAAACTCATTAGGAAGAAGATAGGCCTTTGTACTTAGGGAGGATAGAGATTTCAGCATCAATCTCTTGCATTCTAAGTGAACATATTGACCAGTTGGCTGTTTGGATGGTTCTCACTTACATTGTTTAATTTTTAAAAATGGAAAGCTCAAGGTTGTAGGTTGTTTTCTTTTTCACCAGTGTAGAATGAATGCCAAATACTTGAAATCTTCAAAACCGAATTCTTGTTTTATAGCCAGTCTCACAGCTGATTTCATTGGAGTTATTTATGTGAATAAGGTGAGCAGATTTTGATCGCAGTAGCTATGTCTAGACTAGTGGATTTAAGAGCACCAGGGAAACACTCCCAGGCAGTGGAATGTGTATAGACAATTCCAGACAACACAGCAGGACAACACTCTTAATAGGTAGTGTGAATACAGACATCTTTCTTTGGATAGTAAGAGAGTCAAACAGAACGGATGTGGGCCAGTCATGGGTAAGTTTTATTTGCTGGTACAGAAATAGCCAGTATGGATCAAGAGAGGAAACCTGAATGTCGGCTCTCCCCACAGAGAACACAAGAGGTGGAAAACAACAATTGTCTAATTTTCATAACCTTATTTTTCTGGATAGACTTTCCTCCTTCTCCTACCTTCTCAGTTTTAGTAAAAAACTGATATTCCTTCTGACCTTGTCCATATTGCTTTATTTTTATATCACTTCTCAGTTTTGCCTGCTTCATTGTAATGTATCAATAAAATGATAAGGAAAAATACCCTAATCCATTAATAAATTTCACATTTAAAAAACATAGCTACAGCAATTCTGAGCAGGCCATTGTCCAAACCAAAGATACTACTGAAGTTTCAATGATGAAGCGCAAGAATGGACTTATTCAAATTCTCCTCCTCTGAGTAACTTAAGGCAAAAGGAAAAGCTGCTTTTGAGTAACAAGGATCAGCTCAGCTGGGAGACTAAACTAAACTGTGTTTGTGTCTTTGCAGAGATACACAAGGGCAGAAGGGCAGTGTCTTCAGTCATTCAGCCTCTGCAGAGGCACAATAGCAGTTACTGTATTCCTGGAATGACAAGTCCCTGGAGGGTTAGAGCCTCCACAAAACCTGTGTGGGAAGGGGACTGGCCTCTCACCCCTCTTACTGCACCAGGGATAGGGCTGGAAGTGGAACAGAGCTTCCTGCTCCTAAGCACTTGTAGATGTTCTGATTACAACCTGTACTGGTGATATTCACCTTTAGCTGTACAACTCTCAGCACTGACTAAGGGAAGCACAGTGCGAAGCGTCCCCTAAGTCTCCACTACTGTGGAGCTCAGCTTATTTCCAGCACCCTTCTGGAAAAGACTAAGGGCACTATACTATTAAAAGTAGTCTATGCAGATGGGAGGCTCTGCTAAATGTAGCTTGAAGTAGCTCAAAGAATCAAGATCAAGGATTTAGTCTGTTAATTTTTCTTCTAACTGGATGGATGGAGGCAGCACTCAAGCAAACCCACTGTTAGTTTCCCATCTCTGCACTGGAATCCTTTCCATGTAGCTGATTTCTACTACAGTGCAGATATGAGAAACAGCAGGCTGGTTAACACCTATTGTGTTTGAGAGTACAGCACTATCTACATATGAAGGGTATCTTAAATATGAAAGGCAACACAAATCAGTTGATTTGAGGATTCCTCTAATGTTTCAGAGGGACTTTATTTCAAACCATGTATATTAATAAGCAAAGCCCATGGTGTTTCCAAGCATGCTTGGTAACATGTGCAGAACTGCCAAATGGTCCATTATTTCTAAAAAATATGTGTCCCAAGGCAGTAGCAAACTTGTTTTCCAGAGCATGGGCATCAGTTTATGTGCTACATTTAGTATACCCCTTTTTCTTGTGTTTTCCAAGAAAAGTTTAGTTTTGAAAATCATATTCTTTAAATAACATTTCTTTTTTTCCAGAATACATCATAAAATGCCAGCTTATTCTGTGCCATTTACCAGTATATACAGCATTAGAACTGCCCAAGACTGAGAATCAAAAAGTAAAATATGAAAATAAAAGATCTGGAATTAATGGTTGGGCTGTAGTGGTACGTAAGGTCTCTGTAGTAGTGAAAAACAGGATATTGATGCATATTTATATGCCCCACATAGTTTGTCTTTTTAATTATCTGTTCATTAAGACTGATGAGAACAATTATTTTCTTTAGAGGTCTAGCATTCTATATAAAGCATGATGCTTCAAGGATTATTGAGAGATTTGGTTTTGTTTTTAGCATCCTTTGGGTTATTTTGTATTGTAGTAACAAGAAGAAGTTCAGAGACAATAGTAGAGACATGTATTTATAGGAAAATACAGAATTTGCCTGCCTAAGAAGAAAGTATAAAGGCATTGCCTAAGAAAAAATATAAAAAATATAGAATGTAATTCAGTCAGAGTTTTGGTAATGATAACTTTCTAAAGATTTTCACCTTAAAATATAGCTTATCAGCCACAAACGCTTATCAGGATTTTAGATCCTGATAGGATCCTGATAGGTAGAGAGAGAAAGAGAAAACAGGCATGATAATGCAACAGGACAAATTCATTCCTCTTTTACTTCAGTGGTTTATTTGTGGGCATGTCAGCACTACGAGGGACTAAATCAGCAACTAAAATGTATGTGCTTTTAATTTCTAACAGGCACGTACTTTGGTAAAGTAGGTCAACACAATCATAAAGCATTTTCCCAAAGGATTTAGTGCCACTGAGAATTTTGGATTCGTGAAGAATCATGGAACATCTCTCTGCTGTCCCCTCTGCTTACCTTATAGGCAGAGATAATGCTAGTGATCTACATAAAGTTCTTAGAAATCTGATGATGTAAAGCAATACGTGTAAGAAAAGTACTATTGCTGTATACTTGACATTCCTTTCCCCTTCTGGAGATTCCATTGCCTTAGGAAATAAGAGCAAATAAAAGTTTTACATTCATACAACAGTCAGGCTGTAGTAGAAGGATGAATGCATGGAGATCATCAGTCTTGGCCTCACCAGCAGAGCTGATAATAATCAGTCACTTATGTGCTATTTCACAGCTGATACCTCCTCCTCCAAAAAAAAATTAATTGCAAAAGTTTCACAGATGTCTGCAGCAGTTGACCAGAGCTCTTGGGTTATTGCTTGTCAGACTATTAATGGGTTTGGCTAACCATGACAGTCATTACTTTCCCCCTCCTGTGAGCTACTTTCTGTGTAATTTATGCATAGGTTTTGCCAAGATTTGACAACTTTGAGGATATTAACATAAAATTAGACTGCAGAGCTGAACAATGGGTGGCATTAAAATTAGCACCAGTGGAAACCAATCAAAGAGAATTGGTTTCTCTCCTGCTTTGCTTTTAGGTTTATATTTTTTATTTTATTTTATCTTATCATCAGTCTAGAAGGAGAGGCAAAAGAGGTAAATGGTAGAAACAGTGTTGATTTTTTTTTTTCCTGGAACCTTATGAATCTTCAGATTGATTGTGAAATTTCAATTAGACAAAATGCCTGAGAGCATCTTAAACAACAGCTATCCTGAAATCAACCACAGAGGAAGAAAAGTTAGAAGTGTTTTCAGAGGGAGACTTTAAACTGAGCTGAGTGTGATCCACACAGATCGCTTAGTGAATGCCATTACAGAATGCAATGTGTGTGTTAATAAGTAAGGACATCTGGTAACCAGCTTTTTTCTGATTCATTAACTGACTCTGCTGCTGTGGCCACAGGGCTTGATAGAGAAGGCTGCAAGACTTTCTTGCTCCTAGCAAATGGGACCTTGATGTATGCTTCATTTCTTTGACCTGACCATATCCTTTAAATATCTTCTAATGACTCCATTACAAATACTTAAATTTGAAATCTTGCTGGAAATAACCAAAAACTTTTAAGAATAGGTCCTCCAATTTAATTGCAAAAAAGCCATATTTATGATTTCCCCATTATTCTGTTTAAATATCCACCTCCATTAACACAAATTGCTTGATGATATTTTATTTGCTAGCATTTACCAAGGCTACATTTAAATAAAAGCTTATTAGTATGTTTTTCAATGTTTAGTTTCTCAACAAGACTCATGTCAATAGAGAAAATATTTCTGAAAAAAAGGGGACTTTGATTTGATTCCTTTTTTGAAAACTAAAATTTGTGCCAAATCAGTAAGATATTTAAAAAAAAAAAATTCACAAGACTAATGAGCTTAGATAGAGAAGTAAAAGCATCATACTGTTCATATCAAGTGCTGTTTTTCTTCATATAATACAAGGGAAACTGCTCCAAATGCTCCGGAGAGAATGATTGAGCAAAAGAAATCTAACTTGATAGTACATGTTGAGGGATGAAATGGACAATGAAGTTTCCATATGTTGTTTTTACGCAGTAATTAGAAACTGTCACACACCGTTTCATTTTTTAGTTTCCTTGGGCTTATTTGCATGTACGAGGCTTTCCTCAGAGCAGAATTGCAAGCATCAAACTGGCAGTGAGTTGCAATGCGAAGCGGTGACACGTGGGCTCCTTCCACGTCATGGACAAGGAGCCAGTGGCAGGTGCGGTGAGGGCCCCGAGCAGGGCGTGCAGCAGCCAGCTGCAGCCCCGCTCACCCCACAGTCTTGTGTGTTACTCTCTCCCAGGCAGAAGCCATGGTGATGTAAAGAGCTGGACACATTAACCTGCACGTTTTTTCAAAGGAATTCTGGCTTATTCCACAAGGCTCTTCTGAAAATCCTTGCAGGTTTCTCAGGGGAAAGAAGGCAATCACTGCACTTTTATTCTTCAGCTTTCCTCGTGGATGCAAAAGTTGGTCAATACAATTTTTGCCTGTTTCTCCAGCTTTCTTTGGTCGTAATTCCATTCCATATCCTGATATATGGGTTTGTTCACTTAGAACATTCAAATAACATCGAACCTTCAAAACTGTACCAGGCCAGGATGACCAGCAAAACTACCTAACTTTTATTTTCATTATCTTGCTAGAAATGATGACTAAATATTTTTCCATATTGATTTACTATTGACGTGTACATTTTTAATACTAATGATAAGAAAATATTTTGAGTTGTGTGGCAGTGTGGTGTAAGTGGGTTGAAGTTTTCTTTGATTTTTTTTCAAAACCTGTTTTTCAAACCAAGAGCTAAAGGCATATATCTCTTGTCTAGGCAAAATACATTCGCTCTCTGGATTGCTGTTAAATCACAATCTTAAATGGATCGTAACTTCTACAGTAGTTCTCTGGAAAACATCTAAAGGCTCTAATTTAATTCACATTTGCATCCAAGAGGAAGAATTCAAAGGACTATCGTTAAACTACTCTTTTTAGGCATCCTTGATGTTATTGATCATCTTTTGTTCAGACCTAAGGTGTTTTTTTTTAAGGGCTGAACATGTAATCAATACTTACTGTAATCAATAATTACTTATACTGTCACAGCACTGAGATATCTCCCTGTACAAACCCCTGTATAATGTCCTACAGATCCTCATCTTCACACTTGATCCACTTGATCCTATCCATCATGCAAAAGAACCTTTCAAAACACGTCATGCTTGTCTCCTGGTTCCTCGCAGTCTCTTAAAATCATGCAGTATAGATCTTTGCTTTTATGTACATTTTATTGAATAGTTAGTTGTTACTTATATTTTGTTATTCCAGTTTTTAAAAACATATAGTACAGATCACATTCATTCATTGTTGTTCAGGTTGTTTTTTTCAGAACATGGAGTCAAATCCTAAAGAAGCAATGAAGATAGGCTGTTGATTAACACCAACAAAAACAATTTACAAAAACTTTCAAAGACTGTTATGGTATCATGGTTTAATTTTATAAATGGAAATAAAATAAAAGCTGAAGATGGGAAATGCTCATATGGCAAATGATAAAAAGCCAGTTTGGGAGAGCACAGCGTTACCGATCAGCACAGTGGAAGACATGTCACTGGTTATAGCGCAGCTGCTGCAGGTTGACTGTGTTGGTATCTGTAGCATGTTGATGTGTAAAGTGCAAAAATGAATCTTATTCCTCAGGAGAGTCCTGCATATGTCAAGTATATTGTCTCATTAAGCCAATCCATTTATCAACCCACTGAATGCCAATTAAATTGCACAGGATGGTGCAGGTATATGGTGGGCTGATGGTGCCAAACTTTATTACAGCTGAGCTTTTCTGGCTCAGTACATTCCTGCATAGCAAAATGGCAGACATATCAAAGCCAAATTAAATGTTCTTGAAATAATGCCTTTAAAGAGGAAGAAATGTCAGAGTCTGGCACAAAAGTATGAAATGTAATGTCACTTCTTAGTGTACTTTTAGTTCCAATGAAGATGTCACAGCTCAAATCCAGCCACTGCCAAATGTCTTCACAGCGTGCAAATTAGATCAGTGTAATTTCATCAGGATGATGATCAGGCTCTGTTGTAGTTATATGGCTGCAGTCACAGCTTCTGCTGACAATTGGAGTGGCACAGCTGAGCTAATGCTGCCATCCTCAGAAAGAGACAGAAGTTGATTTTATAGCATTCTCTTGATGCCAGCATCCAAAGGATATTCCTAAAGAGCAGGAATTTGTTCAGCTAGTGATCTACTAATACATGATCATCTCTAATGTGTAGAATAAGAATTCTTTTTATCACCAATAACAGTAACACAGACATCTTTATATATTCTTGTTATGCATTATTGGATGATCAGATTTTGATTAAGAGTTTTCAAACTCTTCAAATGAGCACAACCACAACTTAGCAGAAGTCCACTCTGCTCCTCTGTCCAAGACGCTGGCTTGTGCCAGATAGTAGAAAAGGTTGTTCTTCTATTACATTACTTACTTAAGGTCTACCATCTGAACACAATTTTTTCTTCTTTGGCAGTATACTTTAAGGGCTCTGACAGATGTACTCTGTTGGATTTAGTATCAGTCACTTAAACATTATTGCCTGGCTGCCCAGCTCAATCCTTTGCTGGAGGTTATGGCCTGCATAGCAGGGTGGGAGAAGTGGATGTTTCCCAGCTCCGTAGCATCCGCAGTTCAGAATTCACAACGTTAGCTTGAAAGGTAATCACTTAACCTGGTGTATCTGACTTGCTGAGTACTAGCATACCAAGTGCTGGAATGGCTGGTGCCTGAGCATGTCTTCTGCTTGGCTGATGTGTGTGGGGCTGTCCACCTGCAGCATCCAGGCAGGGCAGGGGTGGCAAAAGAGCTCGGCCTGCTTGATGCCTTTCTGTACATCAGGGTTCCAGGCATACAAAACGGCCCTGATTCTCCTGTGAAATACCAGTGCTCAGCAAGAGTAAATCTACTAAGTCAATGAATCACTGATGAATGAGTTTAGAAGTAGGAGCGCTGTTTTGTGCTTGCTATCAGTACCAGGTCTGAAGCATCAATTACATGTACCAAATATTTGGTTTTGCATTAGATTTTTAGGTGGAGAATTGTGTGTGTTAAATTGTTAGATTTGGTGGGTTTTTTTCTCCCTAAGGCACTTGGTAAAGAGCAATTACTTACACATAGACCAGCTAAAATCCTCTAACACCATGGCACACGGCCATTTCAGGCAAGTTGCCAAGTCTGTAGCTTCAATTAACCTTCATATATCCCCCAAACTTGGAATACTATCAGAAGCTATTATGTTCAAGCCATACTCATGTGGTGAGCGCTTAGACACCAAAGTGAAATCAATAGGCCTGGTGAATACATGATTGCTCATGTATTCAGGCTTGCAAAAGCAGACCTGTATTGGAGGCAACCTCTTTCAGGCTGAAGTGGTGAGATATGGAAACTTGCAGAAACACAGGATTCTGTGACAGGATTCTGCCACAGAGATCAAGTCCTTTGTCCCTTACATAGCAGCATCTGCCCATCATTGTTCCTATTCTTTCAGCTCAGCTAGGAGATATTGATAGGCTGGGGTTAAAGGGAAAAGAGCACAGCAAGACACAGATATCCTAGTAAGACTAAGAAGTAGTCGCTGCTTCCGGTAACAGCTACATGCTCATCAGAAATGCTGTCCAAATGGGCTGCGCTCTCAGGAGATTGAAATAAAAACTGTGTAGCCCAGCTGTTCCTAAGCAGTTTACTTTCCCTTCTCCCTGAGCATTTAATTCTCAAGATGGATGGAGATGGAGTACAAATGGGAAATGAAATAAAAAGTCCGTTTTGGCTCTAAACTGCAAACATTACTTATGCTCACATGGAAAATGTAAAGCCTCAATAAAAGCAAATAAACACAGTTTATATGAGGGGGCAGGCAAAGGGCTAGATGCCCAGCTGGTACAAACTGGCATAGCTTCACACTCAACTTGATTAAGCGAATTGCAGTTTGTGCCAGCTGAAGATCTGGCTGATAGTAACTGCCCTGTATCCCTGTTGTGTCAGTGAAATCCTGTCTCCCTAAGGACACAGGATCCAATGAAGGATATATCAAGAGCAAAGACTACAGTCACCTTGAAAGATTTAAGCAGAAACCTTCATAATTTTTTAACCTCATAAATGCCACTATCAATTACTAGAAAATAAGAAAACATGCTGCTATGCACATCCTACAATGCTGGAAGAAAGAGACTGCATCATGAGAAGAGAGGAAACTATATATGATAGATATATATCAATTTATATGGGAGAAATAGTTACACTATGGGACTTGAGCATTTCACGTTGTGGTGAAGAAGATTGTCCATCTGAAACAAAGCAGCCCCTTCAGCTGAGACAAGCAGCAGCCCCCATGTCTTTTCCATTGCGCGCCCACTGAGTGTGAGGACAGCACCCCAGGCGCTGCCAGGGCCAGCCAGCCCAGATGCCACCCCAGGGTGGGCTCTGGCAGCAACAGCTGCCTGCGTGGCAAGGGCTGAGGGTGGCTGCGCTAACAAATCTGTCAGAGCCCTGGGTCTAGGCTCCCTCTCTCTGAGGACATAGTTTGCTTCTGCTCAGTTCAGTTTTGTCAAGTGTGTAGATTTTTCACTGCTTCCGTGCTATAGTAATATGGAAAGGCTTTGTACATGATCTGCAGGGATGTTTCCTGTACAGTACCTCCTACACTTGCCCTCAAATCGTGGCCTCATTAACTATAGCCTATACAAGTTTTTGCTGCTTGATTTTTGCCTGTTTCATTTTTTACCAAAACCTCTTTTTGTAAGATCTGATATTGCTGACTGGAAACACACAACAAAAAATTTTCATCATAGTTTCATTTAAAAAAAAAAAAGTGTTTTCCTTCCTAAAATCAGTTGCTTAAAGCTGAAAGATAACAAGGAAACATATCTTCTGATTACACTTATTTCTGGACATGCTAGAAGTAGAATTAAGCAACACTGTGCTTAACTAGATTATGCTCTAATTGCTTCTGCTAGTAGAAATAAATACAAAAAATACAGACACCAAAGCTATGCTATAAGTATATGCTAATAAATATATATGCCATATAAAGCTATAAACTCTCGTCTACATTTAGGCAATAAACCATTTCATATTGTTCTTATGTCTTTAAGCTTTTCCTGTGCATTGCACATACAACATAAAACATATGCCAAGACAGATCCTTGCATCATGAAAACTGACAAAAATGCTTGGTATTAATTGTAAACTTTGTCCTTGTTATTGCCTGAACCTTACGCATATGACTGCCTTGAGAAGTTGTTTGGGACCATGAACTCTGTTGCATCAGAAACATTAACATGCTGCCAAATATTGGGAGCACGAAGTTTCTTCCTGTCCATTATTTTAAAACCAAAAAAAAATAAAAATAGAAAAGGCATTTTAAACCAGTATCAGTTTAGTTTAATTAAATCAATTACAGCCTTGCAACAAACTGAGTAAGCTAAATACCGTTTGCAACCGGACAGTAGCCTTTGGCCTTGAGCTAGCTGGGAACAAAAGTCATCACACATCTAACATTCACAAAGATTTAATTAAAAAAAAAATCTATGTACTGAATATATATACATATTTTTTCCATAGGGAGAGTATGAAAAACAAGATAACAGTATGGTATATGGTAGTCATGACATTTTGTGTAGCGCTAAGAGGGGTTTAGAAAATGGTAACACTAGTTGATATTTCTTTGTATAATTTTCTACAAAGTAAATTTTAAAAAGCATGATAGAAAGCATTCCAGGGGTTTCATGGCACAAATTTAAGTTTTCCTTTGGCTTTGTGGGTTTGGACAGTCATAATTTTGTGAAGAAGAATTCAGATCTTCTGGAAGTAAAGAAATCATTCAGGAAAATATAATCCAAGGGAATCAAAAAGCTCATGCAGATTAGTATGGAGAAAAATTGGAGCACTAAAGAAAGAATGAAATTGATTAAATAAAAAAAAAAAGTTTGCGTGAGGTTTTATCTGTGGCTCCACTTAACTACAGGCCAGCTGATAGATCTAGGATAGACTTTCCTTGAGCTTAGGGTTAATGTTATGGCACATTTAAGTATCCATGCTAGGATGACAGCAAAAGTGACGTGTTGGAGAGACAGCTGTAACAGTAGATTTTGACTGCGGATTTGGGAAGAAAGATGGTCTAAACATTGCCATGAAATTAAACTGTATTTGAATCTATCTTCCAACAACTGTGTTGGCCTACCAAGTTCAATTATTCAGATTGTGTTTGAGATAATTAAGAAATATAAGATCAGGTTGTCGTTAAAGCTGAATCAGGAAAAAGTTAAGAACATGTTGGTGATGATCTATAAATTGTGTTTACGCATGCAAATTGGGAAGATGCTTATTAATATCCACATTACTATGAACTCCCAACTATTGTTCCCATGGATCATGTGGAGGAATGTACCCTGCTGTTCAAAATCTCCTAGTATATCATATACTAAACTCTTATTTTTTGCATACCTCTGTGTGTGGGTAGGTGGCTGAGAGAAGCCATTCCTCCTGAATTAATTCAAAATGACTGAAGTGAACTTCATAGAGAAATGAGCAATGGAAAAGAATTTTGGCACCCAAAAAACGGTAAAATGTCTGGCAGATTTTTCTTCAATGTCCAAGCACAGCTGAACTATAATAGGGTAAATGATTAACTATGATTAAGGAATGATGTCATTATTTTTTTTAGCATATAGAAAAAAAAAACATTTATTCAAAGCAAGGAATTTATAACTGACTGATTGTATAACTGCTTGTTCTCTTCCAGAGAAAAAAAAAACACTGAAACAACTCCAAAAGTGGAAGAATAGTGATGAGCACTATTCCCCGAAGGAGATTTCACACCACTGTCCCTTGTAGCTTGTGTCTCTTCTATGCAAGCAATGAAAAAAAAAAAAAAAAACAATGAAAAGCAGTGCCCTAATGTCCCTTCTGGGACTGTGCTGGGGCACTTTCCCAGGGAAGGTGGGGACCAATCCTAGGCAGGTGAGCAGAAGAGGCAACTGCTGCTCTCCAGGGATGAGCTGCGGAGCAGGTACAACCTGCCTCTTCCTGCTCCTGACTCATCCAGGAGCATCACGACAGCTAAGAGCTTATCAAGCAGTACCTGCTAACTCTCTTCTCCATATTTCTGATCTCCATTTTGCTATCTTAAACAATATGTCCCAATCATTGGAATTTGCCCAAATCTCTTTACAGAGCATTGCCTAGCCGATCACTTTGCCAGTAGTTCTGACAAGCAAGTAGTAACATTTTCTTTATAGAGATCCAAGGTTCAAATTCATTTACTTTAGCTTGTCCCTAGTTGCTCTCCTCCTGCTTCAGAGATGAGGTACCTGACTCAGCTTGTGCTCTGTGAGGGGAAACAGTTTCACGTTCTGAAGAGATAAGTGCCACTGAGCTTAATGGCGGAGGCTCAGAAAAAAAGCTCTGTTTCGGCTTTCAGTATTTCTGAATTGCTTAACTTCACCTTGAGAAAGCAAGGGACACAATAATGCATTTCTTAATCCTTAATTTCCTAAATAAAAAATTCCGTTGTTAAATATTATGCTTGTTCTGCTTTTCTCACTCCACTACTATTATTCCAAACAGCAGAATGCAACCCTTTCTTTGCAAGCATATTTTTGCAAGCAAGTCTCAGATGTATATGGCTGGCGGAGGGGGTCTGTGATAGGACCATTCTGGTAGGTCATCTGAGAGCAGGATCCAGGCTACTTTCATAAAAACTTTTTTCTTTCCTGCCCATGCATTTTCTTAAAAAAATAAGTGCATTTTAGATTTCTATCCTTCTGTCAAAATTGAAAGATAACTTTTCTCCTACAAAAGCAGGCTACAATATTTGCAGTAGCATTTTTTTCTTTAAATTAATACATATTATGTGTTAGTATGAGTCCACAGACTGGCATGCACCTTTTGATAACAAATTCCAATTTACAGTGTTGCATCTGCTAACAAGAACAGCCACATTGATGCAGTGGCCATTTATGACTGTTTTGTTACATGGATATATTCAAACTGTAAATTACTATGGAATCATCATGCTCTTCTCTACTAATTTAACACCCTTCAGTATGGCTCTTTAGTTAATGCAAGGAAGGCACAGATTAGAGTCTTTCCCATTAGGTATAAAGAAGGGAATATGCTGTAACAAAACACCAGTTTGGAGTGTATTTGGCAGATTTACGGCAATGACTATGGAAAATGCTGTAGGTTTAGAAAATTCATTTCCAGCATTCTCTTCTATTCAAGGAACATAGCTGCCCTTGGGAATTTCCTCTGGTTGGTACTAATCTTGACTACATGTTCCAAAGGGAACTTGGAGCAAAATACTGGATGCATAAAAATAAGCTTTCACAAAGACTATATAAAGGAAGACAGCATCACTTTATAAGTAATTGCATTATATTTGCTATTTATTAAGTTATACCCACAGAAGCTTCACACAAAACCTCTTGTGAAGAGTAAGATTACTTTCTCATGATTCCAAGGCTGATTTATACAGGTTCTATCCATGGCATAGTTTATTCTAACTTGGTAGCTAAGAACACCTAAGAGCTGTGGCAGCAATAACATGGATATCTTTGCCAAATTCCTTTTTTACTTAGGCATTCTAGCTTGAGTAGTTGAGGAAATTTAACAGAAATTTTGACTTGACTTTGCAGCTTCTTGCCATGTCAGGAAGGGAAATGATGTCAGAACAACTGAAATAATACTGCACCAACAGTGACTCTTCTAAGAAGCAGTATCCAGTTATGCCTTAGAGCTGTCTTGCTGAACCAAGAGAAGCTGAATAAGCTCTAATACCTAAAAAAAAAAAAGCTCACCCTATACAATTGGTATCTGAAATTCTTGAATCATGTAAACCAAAGCCATTCTATGGCTTGACTAAAACTGCTATAAACTCAACCTTGCCCTTGTCTGAAATTATAGGGACTTCACTGTCACATTAGGTTATTCTTGAGCTTCAGAACATGCAGGGACTTACCACTGCATTTTCATCTAGGGTTAACAGGAGTCTGCATGGTAAAATCTCACTCACTCTTTTGAAAATATGCAATGTCTTTAATTCTTCACACACAGATCAGATGTTGGTAGGGGACAACATCTGTTCCTGCTCATATATTACAGGAAAAAAAGAAAGAAAGAAAAAAAAAAAGAGATTAGTAGAAGAGTTGCAAATTTTTGTCCTAGAATTTAAACAATTGTAATGTAAAGGGGGGGGCTTTTTGTCTCTGTGGCCTATACTTTGTATTAAAAAAAAAAAAGTTTTAATACTGATTTATTGTTTAACTCTTTTCAATATAAGCAACAACAGTTATTCTTCCAGGCACTAAACAATTTTATAGTGAAACTATTTTAAGTTTTGAAAAGAAAAATAAGATATTTGCACAATGTGGGACCTCTGGGAATGTGTTCCCCAACTTGAGGGTTTTCTTTCTTCCCCCTTTCTGTTGCTTTTTAACTTAGATGATAATCAAAAGCCACCAATGGCCTTGTGGGTCACATAGTCACAGGACAATATTTTTTTTTATTGTCTCCAAATCAAAAGCCCACTGGTGGCCATTACCAGGACCCTCTAGGCTCCCACCCACATGGTTTACAAGGATGTGAAGGTGTTAACCATTTATCTCTGCTTCTTTGTTTCTTTCCCCTATATACCTGAAGCAATGCAAACATAGTCCAGGCCCTATTTTGCAGTCACTGTTTTCAGGTAGGCCTCTCCCACCATAGCCCATCCCATCTGCACTTCTTGCTTTTACCAGTGCATACTGCAGTCACCTAAGGACAGAGCAGGGCAGATACAGTCCAGGGCTCATTTCACATGAGCAGTGCTTTCAGGCAGGCACAGTCCAGGAACAAAGGCACTTGAAAGAATCCAGTGAAATAAACATGGCAGGGAGCTGAGGACAAGTTGGTCCCAGCAAGGGCCAGGCAGAATGGGCTGGGGAACATCTTGCACTGTCCTATTCTTCCACACATTTCATATTGCCCTTCAGAAACCAACCAGCTTTACCACTAGTCTACAATAGCTTCTTTGTTCTTCACTGACTTCATTTAAAACTGTTTTCTCTGTGTAGCATTATCTAGGGGATTTTAAACCATCTTTTCCTCATAGGCAACAGGAATCAAATTTGGAACCAATTAAGAATTATGCTTATTATGACTTTATTTTCTTATCTAGTACCAGTAAATAGAGGATTGATTATATTTTATTTCTCTGAGATAAGAGAGAATAATCCTTCAGAAATGCTTGGTAGAACTTCCAAAAATATATGTTTTCATACTATAAAAAGTTTTGCTAGCAACTAAATCATACTAGAGACACAGTAAAGGCAGTATATTAAATCAAACACAAAAGTACTCAAGGGTTGTTGCTCTAAAAATATCACAGGAGTACAAATGTGGTTCAAAATGTGTCAGAAAATTTCACCATGTTGAACTAGAAAGGATTTGTTCTAATGAAATGGAAGATGACAGAAGACAGCAGAACTCTTCTAGTCATACAAAACAAAAGAAATAATAAGAATAAACTATCACTACGCTGCTGAAAATGCCATATCCTTTTAACAGATTCCTTTGACCGCCACAATCCAACCAGTCCTTTGAAATTGAGTGTCTCACAAAGCTCTTCCCCATTTAGTCTTTGTTTACTTTAAGCTTCTGGTTACAGGATTTCTGCAGAAACATCTTGTTGTGCAAAGCATTGCTGTTGAGTTGTGAAAGAGAATCCTCCTACTATGCTAAACTGAGACCAAAACCAGTATAAGGGGAAAGAAGTCAAGGGGAAGGAAGCATATCTTGAATTTACCTACTGCTTAAAATGAAAACATTCTTGTGAATCCAATGAAAGAATTCAAGTCAAATACAATATGGTACTAGATTTTTTACACTTCTCAGCTCCTAGTCTCATTTGGAGTTTATGTTCGTGAGACTAATTAAAACAAAAAGTCAATGAATTTATTTACTCCTTAACAAACCATGCAGATTCCACATTACAACTGATCCACAAAATGATCTTGCAGAATTTGCTTGTTATTCATCACTGTTCAGTGACACTCGTCCAAACAAATTACTATGTCTGGATTATCTGAAATGAAGGCTAATATTTGCATATTTGCATGCAACTCAAGTCGCATGTCATTTAGACATTACTATTTCTACTTCACCAAATTGAGCATACCTAGAAACTATTTATCTTTACAATATCTAAGTGAAAAAAACTAAGATCAAACTCCATTTTTATTTTTCTTCTTCTGTGACAGAAGTAAACTAGCTAACTGGAGGCATCTACTTTGGTATTATATGCAGAGCTCCGACTTCAAAGCTCATTCTGTTTCGAGTGACCTGCAGAACAAAATTTTCATTTCCTTTTCTTTGACATACAGATATCAATAGGTGAGACATGGATGGCTTGACGCTGTACCTGTACATTTTCTACAGAGACAGATGTCACTTTCACTGCTTATATGGAGGAATACACGTGCATTGCATAGGGAGGATTTACTACGTCCTTCCTCAATAGCATGCTATTTCGGGCACCTGTTTCACGCCTGGGCTGAAGCCATGTGCCTTCATATTAGGTTGAAGAGTCACAGCTAATTCTGTTGATATGAATCATTCTTATTTTTGTTTATTTCCCATCTCACTGCACATGTCCTGCCATAAAAGGTCCATGCACCTGGGTTATTAATGCAGGATCTTCAAATGACTTGAACCCTGGGAATCCCAGACAACAGCTTCTCCCAGGGAAAATTCAGGATAGAGAAAGGGGAAGACCTAGATTACCATTAGCTTCTAGATTCTCTCAGCAACAAAATAATATCTCAAAACATTGTTTTACTAATGAATAGCTAAAGTCTTTTTGGTGCTTAGTCATTTCTTTTTTCAGTGGCCACCTTACGGATGACATTTAAATTTAGCAATGAAATTCAGCAGTGAAATTCAGCAATGCTGCACAGATCTGAAAGAGTTACACATGGTTTGCACTTTGAGTTCTTCAGTTATTGGTGTTACACTTATTTTAAAGTTAATGTAAGTGGTCTGTTTCATCAGGCATCTCATCCTGCTCTCCGACTTTGATCTATTCATGCAAAACATCCACTACAGTCAATGGCACTTTTGTGGGAGAACTAGAAGCATGAGCCCAACATGTGGCTTGATGAAGTTAGACTTCCTTCCAATATGTTACAATGATGTATCTATACTGCAGACACAGAGGAAACACAGTTTTCTTTCTTTGTGAAATGAAGAAAATAGAAGCAACTTTAAGTTCCTCCACATAAAGCAACGAGGGCCAAATCCTGGTACTCATTCAAGTGAATGTTATTTACATCATTTTATGCAGAGGGTTGATGTGATATTTAAAATCTTTCCAAAATAATCAAAACTATCGTGGTTTCAATATATTACTTTAAGTATTCTCTATCTGAAAATAACATTTACTCTTTGCTAAATAAAAGATTCAATAGCTGAATGCTGTGGGCATTTACTGTCATTTTTTCAGTGCCACTTCCAATGGTACACGCTTATTGTATTTATTAGTAGTGACTGTAGAGGAAAAGTTTACTGAAATACAATTATTTTTAGACATTAGGGAGTTGTTTCTGAGTGCATCTGTTAAGATCCTGTAAAAACTGAGCCAGATGCTGTGTGGTATGCAAACACTCTCAATTGCAGAGATCATATGTGCAAAGGCTACAAAAATACTCTATAAAGTAACTGCAATCATGATCAACATGATAGGCAGCTAGGATTGAATTCTATCCATTTAAATTGCATAATCCACACAAGTTTATGAGAAGATTTCTGCTGGCATTAAAATTGGCCATCTCTCTGACTTTTCTCTCACACAATACTTTCAAATATATAATGTTAGTGTCTACTGCCAAACAGAAGAAAATGCAGAGGAACATATGCTAGAAAAAAAAAAATATATATATATATACATATATATATTCTGCACAATGCATGTTCTTAAAAAATCTACCATAGCAAATCCTCAGGTAGTGTAAAAATCAGCCTAACTTAATTAGCCTCCCCTTCCCCAGCACTGGACAAGCATACACTATTTAGCTTTCAAACATGCAATGAAAGTCTACAATTTGCCTAACAGTATTTAAATTTTTTTCGTATACAATCCCCATGACTTATTATGGTATATTTCACTACAAGTCACAGCTTATTATAAATTTTGTCAGCCGTTACAGCTGAAGATGGCAAACAGTTACTTGTGTCTTCATACAGATAGATCTATTTAAGTCAGACCCTGTGCTCACCAGAAGTTCGGAACTGATTAGATCCAGACCTGCAATTTTGATCCAAATGCCAGAGCTATGCAGTACATTTCCTCTGCACTCATGAATCAACCCTTCAGATATCATTGCAGATTCAAACTGGTCTTTTCCCAGTCTTACGCAGCGCTGTGCTTTTTGCATTCTCTCTTTTCAGCATCTGCAGCTTTGAAATATGCAGTTTCACATGTTGTGGAATTTAAACAGAAACACAGACACTGCTTTAAAAATCCTTTTAAGACCTCACAGAATTTGAGATAGCGTTCACCATCTTGTGCATATAGGTGTATACAGACATAAAAGCATTTAATTAAAGTAAGAAAATCCAGCTAAAAAGATTGCAAGCAATTTGTTTGCTTCTAGATGATATCAGCTTGACCGCTCTAAAATTTTAATGCTGATGCTTCTCTCTTTGCCTTATCTTTTACATAAATGAATGATAAAATCAGGGAAAAGCCACATCCTTTTCAAATAATTATCAGTTGTTTATAGTAAATGGTTAACAAGCATAAGCCAGGTTTAACAGAAACAAATGAAAAGTTCATGCCAAAAAGAACTTTCCAAAAGGAAAAAAAAAAAACTGACAAAATAAATTTCAGAGAACACTAATATTGCCACTGATGTTTCTATCAATTGTTTTGAACCTTTAAACATGGATGACAGGCATGTGAAGATGCATTTTGTTGTTGTTGTTGTTTATTCACTCCCTGCCCCATACTACCCCTCCCCATTTCCATTAACATTTGGGATTGTTTTGTTCTTCCCTATTCACCTACCCTAGATCTGAAGTCCAACATTTGCTGTAGTCTCCTAATGATTTCAGAAGCACTCAATGATCCTTTTTGTGGAAAAGTCTCAGTGAGAGTTCTCCAAAACAATATTTGGTATTTTATGACATATCAGCCTGAGCCACCAAGAACACTGATCCCATGTATCTTTACTGAGGAAGATCTGTACTGCTAATCTCACACATCTGGCTTCATCCCAGGCTCTTCCATGAAAAAATAAACACAGGTTTCCCAGCAATGCATAAAACTAAGGCCATTTGATTACAAAGTCTTCATAAACTGCATTTAATGACATTTTCCTGACCTAAGCTATGAACATTGACCCAACAGCCAGCAGAATGTGATTGTTCAGAAAGTTGAGCTCTGAGATTTTGTTTTCAAGAACATAACTATTACTGGCCTTGAAAACTGAAAGTAAATATAATGCTGGATCTAGTCAAGAAGAAAGATGGAAAAGCAGTGCAGTGTTCTTTGCATAACAACCCTATCTGGGTTCAAAAGACTGTAGTGGTATTCAGAGATCTGCCTAACTCATAAGTTGTCCAATGTATAAATATCAGACCAACTGCCAGGTTTGCTTATGCAAGCATTCCTTACAGTTTGGAGTATGCCATAACTTTGAAAATAATTAACTCACAAAAGTGTCAAACAATCTGGAACAAATAAAATTACTCCAAGCAAATATATCTTTTAGCTTTATTTAATAAATTTATGTCTGCCAATTTAACTTTTCCTACTTATCTTAAAAAAAATGTTACTTTAGACTTTGAAATTTTTGCTGTTAGCACATGGTTACTAGTCACTGGGAGAGGAGGCAGGCTGTTCACTGACTCACTCCTTACAGTAACTGCTATACATTTATAGCAGAAATGAAGTGTGTCCAGAAAAAGACTCAAAACACCAAACTTGTTTCCACTTTAAAAGAATAAAACGGAAGGTTGATTATACCAATATTACAGAATAGAAGTATGACAACACAGTGTATTCTTTCAGAATAGAAAAGCCTTGATCTATTTAAATGACTTTTCCCAACTATTTTTTCATTCAGTGTACCAAAGACTTATGTAAACATATTTTAATATGCCAGAACTTCTGTGTAGATTTTAATCAGATGATTAAAGGAGAATCCATAGAAAATTATACTGTGAAGTATATTGATCTGATTTTATCTTATGATTATGTTTCTGTCTTCACACAGTCCTAGGAAAACACAGATGGACAACGTGGTGGCCCAATTGAAATAAATAAAAAACTGCACTAGATATTAACTGAGATAGAACTTCACACTGAGCCTCATCTCAAATCATGACTAGCAGGGGCAAATCTCTCTGCATTACAAACTGAAATGCCAAACAGTTCTTATGGCCTGGGATATGGCCCATTACTGCTACTCAGTATTTGGTAACTCTGGATCTGAGTGTGGTTTTCTGAGAAACATACCATTTTGTCTTAACTACACAAACATATTCCACACCTTTTTTTTTTTTTAAACCAACTGTGATGACTCTTCAATTCTGTTTTAATTTTACCTTTATCTATCTTTTGTAATCTCAGTAAACAAACAAAAAAACAAACAAGCACCATAAACAGCCACATTATTTTTCAGAAACTGTGTCTTTAAACACAGGTCTGTCTATAATGCATACTGCATGCTATTTTATGGTTAGTTTGTGTACACAAAATAGTCTGCTTGTGAGAATGAAAAGTGTGCCCAGTCATGCCATAAGAAAGAAAATGGATCAGTTATTTTTATTTCCTTCTTATGCAGTAGTTTAATACCTATATCACTTTTTATGTATAATTTTAAGTGCTATTGCATTGATGCTTAAATATAAGTACAGATTTTTCTATTAGCACATCTTTTCACTTATGTCCTCTGACCAAAATAAGGAAATTCTTTTGTTCTTAAAATTATGTTGCACTTTCATATCCCTATTCATCTTGTAATAAATACAAGTGGTTCTGGCATGTCAGTAGACTCTTTACTCGTACTATCTAAAAATGATACAAATTCATGAATTTAGGACAGAACCTCATTCTCAACCAGCAGCAAGTTCTGTGCTCCTGGATACAATACAAACATGGAAATTCCATCTATAGTAAGTAGAATGAATGAATGAATGTCAAATTTTCAAAGCATTTGAAATTCCTCTTGAATTAATTTTAATTTGTCAAATATCATCATCTGTTGATTAACAAGTATATAACCTGAGACAACCACTACTATAGACTGGGCAGAACTTTCAAAAGTACAAGGAGACAATCATTCTATGTACATCTTTATGAAAACAGAGTTAAATGTGTGAAATATGTTCCACAAATATAATTCTCAATTGCTCCATTAACATTCTATATTGTTTCAAAAGTCAATGCAAGTAGTTTAAACAAACTTTTCAGTTATATTAAATATTGGGGCAGAGGGAGATATTTGTGGAAACAAGAAATGGGGGTATTTATGTATCACACTTTCTTTTAAATTATGGTAAAAGCAAATAATGTGTACTTTCTTACCCCTCAGCATTCAAGAACTGGCTTCCCTGATCTGCAGGTGCCAAACCTTGGTGAAGCCTTCTTTCACCACAACTCTCACAATATCCTGCACCCAAAAAGTAAAAATAAATAATAAAAAGTCAAATCATATAAGAAAGAAAAAGAATAAAATAGAAACATTTTCATGCTACTGTATAAATCCATGATTCACTTTTATCTTGAGTATCACACATAGCACTAAGCCCCTTATATCAAAGGCGTTATTGTAGAATTGTCAAGGGTTTACAGAAAATCAGCAAGCATTTATTAAAGATATTGAATAGTTTCCATAAACGCATTACTGAATAGTGTAGCCCTCTTTAGCCTGGGAAAGAAGCTAGGGAGTGGAACATGGAGAACATGGATAGAAATTGTTTATTTCTTGAGTCTTCTAATACAAGAACTTGGGGATATTAAAAAAACTTAATGGAAGAGAGTGTCAAATGAAATGTTAGAACACAACTTTTCATGCCAGTCTGGAAAATCCCTGACAGGGAAATAGTTGGAGACTGGGAAAATATTAGTGGAGAGATCATATAAACTTTTCCTGTTCTGGGTGTAATTAAGTATCTGCTTCAGCAACTCTTGGAGACAGAGGCCTGGGTTAGGTAGACCCTGGTCTCAAGAAGCACTGCCATTCTTAACTTCTTAAATCACTATTTTACACACTAAATACAACAACCTTCCTACATATACCTAAAGCCAGTGAAACTAGGATTCCCTCAAGATTATTTATATCTAGTTCACAAATTATTTATTAAACTGTTTTTTTCCATTTAATACAAGGCAAGAAAAATACAGAAATTATTCAGCTTTTGTGCATGCAAGCTTGATTTGAATGGACTAGATAACAAGTTTTATTGCACCTCTTTAGAATTTAGAATCTTTGATTTTTTTTTTTAATTCAAAATAATACATTTCAGTTAATTATTCAGTCAATACTCTCAGTATTTCCCCTGAAATCCTCAATACAAAAAAGGAATTCAGTTAATGAGTCTCCAGAAAGTTCAATAAATATGAGCTGAAATTTAAGTTCACTGAAATTCAGGACTATGCTGTAGCTGAACAGATGCTTCCATGGTCTTCCAAGACACGAATGATTTTCTCAATCCTCTGTGTTGTTTTAGTTATTAAATAATCATTTTCACTGTTTATGCTCCTCCTATATAAACTTTAATGCATTTGGTATAATTGATACATATGTTTCACAGCCCCCTCCCACAGAGATGAGAATGTTTAAATGGAAGCAAGCCACAAATATGTGAGGGACATAATACAACGTAATATTGCTTACATAAGGCAGCCCTTTTGGCAAAGGGCTTGCTTATTGTGTTGCTTTAATGCACAAGAATTTTGGAAATTACATTTTAGCAACCAAGTGTTGGACAGCAAAGAATTCTCAGATCACCTTTGTATCAGAAGACCACTGGGAATATGAGACTGAGCTAAGCATATGCTCAGCTCAGACTAGTATTGAGAGTGTGTCTGTAATACAGTGTGTCTGTAGCATTTTCAGGTATACAGAAGGTCACATACATTTAACTAAATCGAGCTTTGATTACAACCTTTCAGAAAGAAATTCAGAATTTGGACATGTCAAATCATAGTTTAAAACAGAAACTTTAAAATATGTAGTAATCCCAAACAGAACTAAGATAACTCAAAGAAATATCTCTATGGATAACAGCAGCTGTTTCATTTCATCACATTTTTCATAACAACAGTCTGTAAATGATTATGGTGCCTTCTATGTAGAAATAGAGAATTTCACAATTTCAAAATTTCACAAAAAAAAAACTTCTGGTCAGATCAAACCTCCAAATCTTCCATATGCCACTGAATCACAAAAGCTTAACAAGTTTCAGTTTGAAATACCCACGTTTAAGGAATTTAAATGGTTTCAAAATGAATCTTCTCAACTTTTTCCAACTGGGACAGGAAATCACCCAGTGATCATTTTGTTTTTAAGTTAAGAGTAGGTCTGCAGACACTCTTCCATAAGCAGTCACAGTCTTTCATTACATCAAGAAGAACAAGGACAGACACAGCTGGAAGCAAGCTCATTCATGAAGATTTTTAGGTGCATAAATATATATGTAAATATATATTCATGCATTTTTATATATTTATACATTTTATATACTTATGTATATTTTTATATATTTATACATGTATTTACATATATTTCCATAGATTTACATTTTATTTACTGCAATATAACTTTATTATAATGGATATTTGCATTTCACAGACAGTACAAATGTAACTGTGTAGTTCAGAAACAGCAACATAAAGTGGCCATTTCCTAGAAGCTAAAAGCAAACGGGAGACTCAAGTAAAGCACAATGTTCACAGGATCTCTTACTTTTGTCTGATGCTGAAGCTGCTCAGCTAGTTAAATTATTGAAAATTCTCAACTTACTAATTAATCATTATATAATTTACCATGAATGTGTAATCAGAAATTACCTGTGTTATCACCAAAGAAATTACAGTGTGACTTCATATTTCAACAAGCTATACCTCAGCTATAAATAAATAGAAGTATTTAAGCTATACAAAACACTCTAACAGAAATTTCACATGATTAATACTTGTTGAAACAGTACAAAGGCAGAAACAAAGAGCAAACATGGAAGAAAACAGGAGATAAAAGATAAGCAAAACAGCATAAGAATAACTGTAGAAATAAAAACATGGGACCTTAGTCTAAAAGCACGGGACAGGTATTCTTAGCTGTATTTGATTAAGTCAATTAACACTATGGCCCTGAACTCTTGTAATATGGTTTTTGAACTCTTGTAATATGGTTTTAATGGTTATTGTTGCCAAGCCAAAACACCACCTTCACTTTCTGATGAAAAAAAGAAAAAAGGACTATCTCTAGCTAATGCTGCACTAAGTAACTTCTGGAGAAAGGCAAGCAGCTGAGACAGGTTGATGATTAGATAGCTATCATTAAGGGGGCTTCTCACAACTAACACCTATAGTGTAAGATTGGAGAGTGGCCACCTGGATTATGAATGTGTTTTTCAAATTTTTCTTGATATAAAGAGTTAAAACTCTAGAGAGCCTGTTTCATAAAAAAGATTCCTAAGTGGTAAGCTTATTTTGTCCTGTAGCATCTCAGCAAATTTATTCTGTTGTGCAGTGGTTGTTTAGTGCATGTATATGGTCCACAGACTTTGACAGTTCTGTTCATGACAATTTGTTCTGGTTTGCATCAGCAAACTTTAAACACTTTTTTTATATTTACATTTGTCTAAATCTAATTGGTATGTGTAATTCAGTATGCCAGATATTGTATTTGCCCATTGTGGTTATGCCTATATCCTTTGCTCTTTGCATCAGTAAACCTCTGTAGAAATATCTTGTATTCATAGTTGAGTTTGGAATGTTAAATCTTGAAGGATTTTATATGATACAATTTATAATCTTATGATCACCTTGTTCACACATGTTGGTGTCTATGGCATCAAGATGGCTACTCTAACATAGTTCTCTAGCTGGGCCCCTTAGGGATACTGGCTAAAGAGCATCTAGCCTGAGATCCCCGAGCTTCCTCAGGAAATCAGCATTGGTGAAATGGATTTCTGCTTCCATTTGGAGATTAATGTGGGGACTTTGCCTCTTTAAACTCTGGCTACTTGTTTTTTATAGGAAATTAAGACTATTCTGAGAAACCTCCGAAAGCAGCACTGCTGGCTTACACCACTCTATCAATACAACTGCCTAACCACACAACATACACATTTTAAAACTGATCCAGGCTTGTTTTTTGCTGAGCTATTTTTAACCTATATTGTTTCTGTGATCTGGTTCACTGCTCAGAAACATAACAGTACCAGCATAACAAAGACAGCAGTTTGATACAAGAATAAGCAGCAAGAGATGAGGACAGTCAGATGGAGTGCACGTATCCACTATAAAAAATGCTTGTTTGACTGCAGCCTACTTCCTCACTCAACAAGCCATCCCAATAGCTTCTTTGAAATGGATGTAGGTGATGAACACACACTAATATCAAGTGGAAGAGGAAGCAACTGTGACATTTTTCTTCTAGACTTACTAACTCAAAGTTGCTGTTCTGCTGCCACACAGCAAAAGAGTAGATGCTCTATCTAGATAACTTTGCAACATGATACTTGGGAAGGATTTATTTTTATTGTTTCAGAAAACCTCTAGTACCCATGCTTTAAGGGGAATATATATTCTTCATAAATAAAGTATAAATAAATTTTATAATTTATTATGTTTGTATTTTCTTTATAAATACTGCTACTTTGGTTTCTGCATTGGTTCCACCTTTTCTAAACTCCAACCCTATTACTTCTATCAATTCTGCATTAAAATTTTGCTTTCTACCTAGCTACAACTGAAAACCACAAGTATTTTTTGAAATAGTGTTTTCTCACATTTCAGTATTGATTTCTCTTCCACCCAGTTCACATCTGCATTATGTACACAGCTATTCACACACCTGCTTTATTGTCTTTCCTGTCAGCTAAGATTCTGGCAGCAGCTCTATCCCTTTTTTTCTCCTCCCAAAACAGCTACACATACAGGTGTCAGTGTTCAATTGTTCGCGGTCGTATATGGTTGCTGCAGAAAAGCAGGCATGGAAACTGTGAGTAGGGAAATGTTCTTTGTTCTCCCTGTCTTCAAGGAAACAGAACTTTGTGAAAAAGAAGTGGATCCAAGGACAGGGTCCATCTCTGAAAGAAAACCTGCTAGTACTCCAAAACTGGGCAAGTGTTTAGGGCAGGGACAAAATGGTGTTCCCAGCAATTAAACCACAGTTTAGAGTTTCAGTTTTGAATCATGCTTGCTTTGCCGCTTTCAGAGTGACAGCAACAACTCAGACTGGTAGAAAAGACAGATTCTCATCTGCTGTTGATTGTCTTAACTCCTTGAAGTTAGTAGTTCAAGGAAGATGGAACAGCACCTGAGAAGCCGTTTGTTTTCCTTCACACAGTACAGCCACTGTCCCACATCAGGGTTATCCAAGGCACTCTGATGGCTCTGAATGTGAGTACCTTAAAGAGACATTTTGCTGACAAACTACAATGTGATCTTGCAACGTGCTGACCTCATTCCAGGAGGTGCACTCCTGGTATTTAGGGCAAAACAAGATGCATTGCTTCTGGTAGTTTCTCAGTATTGAGCAGCTGAATGGATATAAGTTTTTGTCACAGAAGCTTCAAATGTTGTTTTAAGTTTCATGGGGTCAAGGTTCTCTACCATCCCACACTTATTTTTAATGCATATAATTTTTACCACTTGATATCCATTTTGTCTCCCAGATTCAGTAATGTTTTGTAACAATATCTCATATTGAGAAAGTTTGGGGGTTTTTGCTTCTTACACTCAAAATATCAGTATTCATAGTTATATTAATTATACTGTAATACTGTAATTATACTGTAATACTGTAATTATCATTACAGTAGGGAAACCCTGAAAGACAATGGACCTTGATGAGGCAAAGTTTGTGGCCTAAAGTGTCAGCCTCAATTTCAATTGTACATAATTCAGTAGAGGGTAAATCAAGACTTGATGACTGACTTCAGAAAATGCACATAGCAAAGCTCATGATCAAGAGAGATTTTTCAAGGTCTGTAACCATAAGATCTCCTGCATGATACAGAAGTTTTTCTTTCATACTCTTTGATCCAATGGTTAATAATTTTTCTCCAGAAAGAAACTATTTCTATTTTTATTCTATTTCTTTCTGGAGAAAAGAATTTCACAGGAATGTGAAAAGGTTATTGTTAAATGGAGGAAAAAACTGTGGGATAAGAAGTATTGTGACTTCTTCCTGTGTAGAAGGAAGAAATCAGCAGCAGGTACTATTTTTGTGGAATACAGGGCTCAGAAGGGACTCAGAAGGACCATTCATCACTCCTACCACCCAATATAGTCCACAGCCCCATATCTGTCCCAGGTTTTATCCTGTCCGACACCTGCTTAAATCCAGGCTATCTTAACAAATCCTTCTTATCCTCTACTGTTAAGACCCCAGTTTTACAACTCAAATACCACCTCATCAGCAAAAAGGAAAAGGCGAGATGCAATAATCATGCAAGAAGGCTTGCAACAAAGTCACGCTGGGATCGTTTTAAGGAGATGTAATATGACTACGTAAGTTTCCTCCAGAGATGATTCTCCAGTTTTGGTGCCGGAACTCAGAGGAGATGTATTTTAGGGAAGAGGAAATTGAAATAAGTGATTTCAGTTATTTCAAGGACGGCTGGTGTGGGAAAGTAGCATTTTAGACAAAGCCTGGTCTGCTTCCCCCATGCAACCACCACAACACTCATTCATCTACGCAAAGGCAGCCCAAGCCGGGCAGGCGGCAGCGCTCTGAGGGCAGGGGCGGCCCCGAGGCCGCCAGGGTCCGCGTTGCAGCGGCCGGCGGGGCGAAGGGAAGGGCGGCGAGGGGAAGGGGCGGCGCGGTCCAGCGCGGCGGCGCCCCCGCCCCGCGCCCGCCTCGCCCCGCCGCCGGCGTCCCGGGGCGGAGGCCGAGCGCGGGGAGGAGGCAGCGGCGGGAAGGCAGCGGCGGGCACCGTCTCCTTCCATCCCTGCTGGCCGGCCGGCAGCCATGCGGAGCGGCCGCGGGGGCTCGGCGCAGGGGGCTGCCCCGCTGCTGCTGTTGCTGCTCTGGCACGGCCTGCCCGCCGCGCGGTCCTACAATCTGGACACGCAGCACCCGCTGCTCTTCCAGGGCGGCAACGGGACGCTCTTTGGCTACTCGGTCCTCCTGCACCGCCACGGCGGCGACAGCTGGTGAGGCGCGGGGCAGCGGCGCGCTCGGCCGCGCAGGGGGTTTCCATGCTCCTCTTGCCGCCCGTGCCTAGAGCGCGGCGGGCTCGTGATGGGAGCCCGGACGGCTCCAGCCGGCGGAGCATGGGGGACACTTTTTCGTTGTGTTGCCTGTCCCCCCTCCCTTCTCCTCCGGGACGCGCCACAAGTTTGCGTGGCAGCCCCGTCCCCTCACGCCGCCCTCTCTGACCTGCAGGCTCGTCGCGGGCGCCCCCCGAGCGAACTGGCCCGCCAATCGTTCCGTGATCAACCCCGGGGCCATTTTCCGCTGCCGCATCGGGGGGAACCCCGGCGGGGACTGCGAGCAGCTCCAGCTGGGTGAGTGCGGCGGGGCCGCTTGTAACGGTCGCTCGGGCGCGTGCCAAGCGGGCGCGTGTAACGGTCGCGCGGGCGCCAGTAACGGTCGCTCGTAACGGTCGCGCGGGCGCGTGCCGAGCGGGCGGCTCGGGCTGGTGCCGCGCGCGCCTCGAGGGGCACCTCGAGGG
>JAUBNY010000278.1:2136921-2162780 GCA_032275445.1 Crypturellus soui | reverse complement strand
CCTCGAGGGGCACCTCGAGGGTAAAGCCCTCGCTCCAAGGGCAGGACGGGCGCTGTCCCCGAGCACTGGCGAAGCTGGCACCTCTTTTTTGCAGCGGAGCTTGGTTTTGGGAAACGAAGTTGGCGTGACAGTGCCAGTTCCCACAGCGCTTTCTTGTGCACGCATTTCGGCCCCTGATGCCGAGCCCTCACGAGCGTTTAGGTTCTCTCCCTCTCTTGTGCTTGCCTTCAGGCGGCTGGTTCAGCTTCTGGAGCTGGTAGCTTGGGGAGAGGTGGAAACCACCATCCCCCTTCAAAGTATCCCTCTGGAGAAGCCACCCTTAAGCAAGGCTGAAGCTTCCCACCTGCCAGCATTCTGGAAAACTGAACTTCAGGGGAGCAAAACTCCTCACCACAAAGTCAAGTTTGCTGGCCCTGCAGTTGCCTTAAACTCTGCCTCCCCTGTCCTCATGCAATGGGAAGCTGCCAAGCCTTGGAGACTTGGTCAAAGCTCGGCTTCTCTGCAGCTCGTGGCTGTGCATGTGTTGTTGCCTTGGGCTCTGTTCTTGCCCTACTTGCATACAAACTTTCAGACTCTACCCCTGCGTTATGCATTAAAAGTTTCCTGAACTTTCTTTCTTGCTATAAATCAAGAGTCACTGGATCCATTAAAACTGTGCCCTTGCTGCCCAGTAAGGATAAAAGCGCGCGAAAAGCTTTTCAACCAGCAAAAGCAATAAAGCACCATGGGCTGATGGGTTTTCAGGACCAGAATACAGGACGTCACAACAAAAATGTTAAGTCAAAATAGTAATTTCTCCATGCATGGCTGGCCATAGCATTTAGAAGCAACAGGTTCCATCCACATCCACAGGTTTTCTAGCACCTGGAAATGAAAGTTATTTTTCATTACTTTGCAAAAAGTGAACATACATCAGTGATGCTTTCTTTATTTTTCATACTCAAACGGCAAAAAGCGAACATACATCAGTGATGCTTTCTTCGTAACAGACAGCACTTAAACATAGACTGCAATTAAACATATCCCAGACCCAGCAGTTTTCTTTTTGAGTAATTTCATTCCAATATTAGATCTACTGAAAAATGATAAAGAACTCCAACCACTTGGCTATAAGAGGGAATTTGGAAAGGTCAAAGAATTCAACTAATTGGATAAAATGGCATATGTTAAAAGGCACTAAATTCCTGCTCCTGGATTGGAGTAAAACTAGTCTTTGACTACGTGGGGGAAGGAAAAGAGGGAAAAGGTGCAAGCATTTGAGCTTCTTTGTAAACTTACTGGAGCCCTGCAGTATTTCTTGATTTATTAATTTGGACAGTGGAGAAACAAAAACTCTAAAAAAGTAACTTGATGGCTTTTTCTCGGTTGTTACAATGAAATGATGAACAAGTTTGTGGTCCTAAAGACTTGGTTTAGTGAGTCTCCCATTCCCATATTTAGAGATTGCAGGTAGGCAGTGGTGTTTACTGCCTTGTTCTGCCCTTTTTAGAGTGGTGACACCACAAAGAGAAGCAGAAATTTTACAAAGTGTTTATTCCTTTAGTGCTAGGCAACTTCTTGATAACACCAAGGTAGTTCTGTGGTATTTCTGAAAATAAGTAGGTACTTGAAAGCAGTGTTGTATGTAAAGCGAGGTCAATAAAAAAGCCATACCGTGCTGCGACGCACAAGATGTAAATTGAGGGGGATACGAGTTTTGGTAAGGGTTTGGGTAAGCTGCCACCTGTGCGCTGAGCAGTCACAGAAATACACAAGGCAGCTTTGAATTGCAAAATTAAACTTAATTATCTCTTATCTAGCTCATTCAGACTGTCAGCAGCTTTTGGACATAATCGTTTTATCCACACTATGTCTTTCAATCAGTGACCTCCTCCTTCTGCTTGCATTTTTGCCATTGACAAGTTTGGATTCTGATCTCTAAGACAGCAATTTCCTCTGAAAAATGTGCAGGGATGTATTATGTTGCTGGGACAGGAATGTTCAGAGATAGCCATTTTTATCTTCTGCTTCAGTACTTGAATTCTTTTTTTCAATGTAAGTCTCTCTGAGGTAAAAAGTTTTAGGTTACAAGTCAAAGAAATGTAAAGGTGATAACGGGTAATGTAGGTCATTTTATTCCTGTAATGTCAGAGTAATAAAAGGATGTGAAGTACTTAGAGGTATAGAAATATTAAATTATCTTGTTTCCATTTTTCACTAAAGTAGCCTTAAAGTAGCAAATTAGCAAAGGATTCTTGCCAATTGTACAAGAAACCTCTGATCACACAAAATTGCTCTTATTTAGGAAGGGCAAGCACTGGCGGGGATAGGATTGTGTGACAATGCTATCTGGCTCCTTAATAGAGGAAGATTTGCTGGAAACAATTCTATGCTGCAGTCATCCCAGCATCTGGAAATAGCTGATCCAAGCATAATTTGGAGAATTTTAATGTTATTCACGATGTTAGAGACCAGGGCTGATTTAAAAACCAAGAGGAGTCATGAGAGACACTGTCTAATTTTTGTTTTCCCAGCCCCCTACTTGTACCATAAATCTCTTGATTGCTGAATGGAAGCATAAAGTGTTGAGAGTCTCTCTTCTAGTTATAGCACTCCTGTTTGTCAGTTCTCTCAAATATTCCAGGCCATTCATTTATTTGTAATTGGATTCTTTTTAAATGAGGTTAGATGCAGAGGCTTTTAACCAGATAGTGTGCATAAGTGCTTCAGGTTCATTATTTAGAGAACTAAGTGCTAATGTTTTAAGGTACTGACTGACTATATTCTAGTAATTTTGAATTTCCAGAATGTTAAGACCTTGCCCATGTCAGCCCAGGGGCAATCAAATTATTGCAGAGTTGAAACATAATGTTCTTCAGATGCTTTTGCTTAATATATTTTGGACTTGCAAAATCATAAAGAAAGTTTTCAACAAGAAATTTCTCAGTTTTGAAACTGAGTGTGATATGTTTGCTACTAGCATAGAATATGATTTGTAAAATTTCCATCCAGGCTACCAAAAAGAAGTTTCAAATACAAACTTACACAGTAAGTTCTCATGCACATTCTTTAAAATAAAGTCAGAAAGTGTTGTCCCACAGCATCACTCTTCTTATAAGTCCTCTGTAAATTTAACCTCTGAACAAATTGCCCTCTAGCTCCCCCAGCTGAATCGTTACTGTGGAAAAGTGAACAGTTAACTGTTTTCCCCAAAAGATTAATTAGCATTTTTTTCAGCTTTGATTACAGTACACTTTTTTTTTTTTTTGCCTTGGGAAGTTTGGCTTTTTGATCTTACTTGTCTTGGTCATAACCTGCCAGTGATTTAGTTTGAAATAGCCTTATGATTCCAATGGAAGACAAGACCTTCTTGACCTAGATCTGTTCTAGAGTTGGGGAAACAGCTCCCACCTAACTCAATGTTTTGGTGAAGATGGTTGGTTGACAATCCCTATCAAATCCCTAAACATAGAGAAGATCTAGCCCTCGTTGAATGAAAGTGTCTTGTGAGAATATCTATAAATGGGATAGAAGGAGGATTGTCAACTGTGCCGTAGGCTTCATAGTTTTAATGAACTAGCAGTAGGATCAGAGGAGTTCTGAGAGGACAAAAAGGATCATGAGAACCTGTTGAGTATAGCGAGAGCTGGAGCAAATTGTATAAAACTGGCTTCTCAGTTGACATGGCAAACATAGGTACAGAGTCCTTGTGACCAAAGCTGGAAGTGTCTTTTTGTGATCCTATTTGTGTGTGGCTGTGTTGTTTCCATGGATGTATACAGCAGGGATAGGAAACAAAGTATTTCTGCCAGCTGTGTAGTGTACCCAGGTTGGGTGATGACTTATCTTTGGGTGACTCTATGGCAGTGCATGCTCCTTTTCCCTGAGGCAGTCAAGCTGCCACGTCCTCTCTAGCTTGTGCAGTGCTCTTCCACTGCCAGTGCAGACCAAAGCGTTTTCTCTTCTCTTTGGATAAAATCTTGATAATGTCCTACTCCTGCTCATCCTTGTGCCTTTTGTGTTTCTTTCTTGTCCTGTTATTTTGAAGGTATTTGAATACTTCCCAGTCTGAGAAAAAGAAGCAAGGCAGAGGAACAAAGAGAATGTGAATCAAGATCTTATGCTAGATTCAAGGAAAAAGGGATTACTATCCACTGAACACAAATGAATGGAGGGTTTGGGTTTTTTTTTGGCTTGTTTTTTCTTTCTCATTATGGACCTCAGAATTAGAACCAAGGAAAGAAGTGTTAAAACAAAGTAAAACTTCCTTTGGTTTCTAACAACATCATTACTTGATCTTGCTTGACTCGCTAACAGAAAGTCTCCGAAAACCTCTTTGAGATGGAAATTTATGATGCTGGTCATAAATGAATGGAGTTACTACATACAACCAGCTTTTGTGATTTAATGGCAATTTAATCCTAAACATGGCAATGAAGTAGAATGTTGTTTCTGAGAGGACTTAAATCAGATTTACGTGCTTTGCAATTCATGCAAACCATGGAAATGTCTTCCTGAGGTAGCAAGGTCTTCTACATGATATAATGAAATTTCAAACTTGTTTGTGTAAATTTTTGCAGGGTGTAGACTATGTTCAATATATGGAAAATCATGTCACTGGCACTAGCAAATTCAGAAGCTTCTCACTTACACCTTAGCCTACAAAAAGATCACTACCTTCATCCTTTTGTCAGAGCAAGTACAGAATGCTGTGTTTGGAAAAATAAGGAATGAGTTAGTAAGGAAGTGAAAGAAATCAAGGTCACAACAGTTGTCAAATGCTAGTAGGGAGCAAGCTCTGGAATAAGGATGACTTTTGGGTTTTCCTACAGGTGCTTTCCCTGAGTTTTTTGTTTTGGTTTGGTTTTAAACGATGAAGTAAATAATTATGTTGATTCTATTAATCTATTTTTCCCCTTAAGAAGACTCTGTTATCCTAGGTACAAAATCATTTCAAAAACTGTTAGATATGAGAATGTATGTAATAAAACACACAGCAATTCATCCTTCCTCAGAATAGCCTAATTATACATAGAGCGCTTACTCTATGTTCATACTGAGTTGGGCGCTTGTGTTTCCTCTGAAAGGAATTCAAGAAACACTAGTAGGTATTTCTTTAAGCTTTCTGATTCATTGATTAGTAATAAATTTCAGTTCTCATGCAAGGGCTGTTTGGTTGCTGGGTTGGTTTGTCTTCTACCTTTGTCCTTGTAGTCTCTGTCCTGTCTTGGCGCCCTCTTCTGGGCAACTAAAAACACTTAAACTTCAAAAATTGTGGGGTCTTCAGTGTCTATGTTGAATCAGGGAAAGTATTGAAATTACCCAAAAGATCACTCACTCCATGGGCAGTTTATTTTTCTCATAACTAGTGTCAAGCAGGGCTAATATTTGGGTTACTGTCTGTCTGTTGGCACAGACATAGAGCAGGTATGGTCATAAAGGCTGAGGTTGCCTTATGTACCTTAACATCCCTTTGAATATATAGCTTTTCCTTGCCACAGATACTGTACAAGCACTAGACTCTGTGAGGAAGCAAATATTTGCTAACTGGGCAATACCTTCTCTGTTTGGGGAGTTTAAAGGAAGTTTGCTGTGTTCTCTAAGGTTTTAACAATTAACTTTTCTTAAAATAAATAAATGAAGAGGCACTTCTAAATAAATGGAAGTGCAGGAAGCATACAGGGCCTGCATCCACAGTTTGTGTACCAGAGCTGCTACTTGTGTTTCTTAGGAATTTTTAGGTGAAACCACTCACAAAGTCCAAACCTGTAATACCTTAGACACCTACAAAAGTCAAAATTTAGGTTAGAGAATTCAGACTTGCAGTATAAGCCCACTCCTATATAAATCTTTACATTCTTGCTTAATTTGGTTAATAGTGACAGAGAAACAGATACTCACTGCCAAATCAGTAATGTTCAAAAAGAGTACGTTCTTTTTAACCACGCACAGCCTTACGTTAGTTCAAGGGGAATGTGAAACATTTGTGTGAAAAGTTTGCCTAAAATACACAGGCATAAGGTCCAACAAAGTTGCCTTTTGCAGTCTTTCAGCAGAACCCTCTAGAGTTCAAGTCTTGGGCCACATGTTGTTTTGGTCTGACCATCTGTTCAGTCTTGGTCTTTGTGTCGCAGGCAACCCCAATGGAGAGCGCTGTGGAAAGACTTGTTTGGAAGAGCGTGACAACCAGTGGTTGGGTGTCAGCTTATCAAGGCAGCCAAAAGAAAATGGATCTATCCTTGTATGTATAACCTTGGGGGCTGTAGATCCACTTGTCAGACTTCCTTCGCCATTCTTTTGCTTCTATGCCAAACATGATATTTGTTTTTTATTCATAGGCATGTGGACATAGATGGAAAAATATCTTTTACATCAAAAATGAACACAAACTACCTTATGGTATTTGTTTTGCCATCTCTTCTGATTTTCGAACTGAACTGAGTAGAAGAATATGCCCGTGCTATATAGGTAAGCAGAATGCTTGAGACAATTCTAGGAAAGAATAAGATGTAAGATCAAATGATGGAGAGAGTGTGAAGAATCTGTCTTGTTCTAGGCAGGCTTTATGCAGCAAAAGGTTCGAAGACTCATAAGACCTATATTATAAATCTGTTAGCAAGATGTTTATCACTTTGAAGTTGCTTTCAGCAGGCAAAAATATAATAGCTTAAATACAACATCAAAGCACTTGCTTATTGGATGGGACCCTGAAGGATGTGTACTCCTCAAAAATAGGCCAGTACAGGAGCGTCATTCCTTCATTCCTTTGCTGTGTCATCTGCTCGCTGTGCTTTACACCCTGCTCACAGTAAAATTCAAGTAGTATCTCCAGGAGTTATTGCTGCTTAGCCTATCCTGGCCTAGCTGCTCCAAAGAGCCCCTTCAGCCTCATGTTCTACTTGTGCGGCCCTGCTCTAAACTTGTCTCCTGCTGAACCTGGGCCTGCAGGGTGAATCTTCTGCTGATCTTCTCCTAAGAAGGTTGCAGGTGCCATAATAAGAATCAATCTCTGAAGTTATCAAACCAGCTCTCAAACCCCGGCTTTTCCTTCGGTACCTTGCTCTTATGTGAAAGAACTACCTGGCGAGCCTGCCCCTTGTTATCAGTTAGCAAGGAAAAGCAGGAAAACAAAGCTGAAAAAGTGGAATATAGAGAAAATTCCTAAGGATGACAGATACCAATGCTTCCACAACACAAACTCTTCCAAGCTTGAATGGACCATCGACACAACTCCTATGAAGATAAGTGTGCTTGTCAAACACATTATGTCTGAATTGTACCCAGGGTGCAAAGGAAAGAGTTAAACCTACCCGTCTGTGCTGCTTCAACTATGTATACTATTTCACTTGGCATATGTCTTTCATGGAATAAACTAAAGAGGAAAGTAACTTTCAAAAGCACAAGACTTCAAAGGCAGCTGTGATCAAGTGGTACATACTGCTTTGAATTTGTTATACTACTGTTTTTGGAGCTAAAGGCTATACAGGGGAAAACTGTTTTCAACTTTATTACTGAACTGAAAGACCATTTTTTGTCTCTTTTGTTTATTTTTTTCCTGTTGGAAATCTACTAAAAAGTCTGAAATTACATGCGTTTCATTCTTTTTAATACTTCTTGCCAATATCCAGATCATGTGCGAAAGTTTGGAGAAAACCATGGGTCGTGCCAGGCTGGAATGTCTAGTTTTTACATTGAGGTGTGTATAAAAGATACCAAACTTACCTCCCCATCTGTATACATATATACATATGCATGTTCTATATTTCTCAATGGAAAGAAAAATCAAACTTACTTAATTTCTGTTCAAGACTTGCATGGCAATTCACACTAACCAGGGATACTTTAGCGTGTTAGTCCAAATCAAAAATTGCTTTTCATGAAGAAAAAATGCAGGACTATAACCACTATGAAGTTTTATTATTTAATGCGACATTAATATGAATAAGGCTTTCCTTGGTTTCTTTCTTGTTTATTTAAGCAACATTCTACCATAAGACTATGATTTTTAAAACATTCCTTTGAGAAGAGACTACCTTGTTTGTTGCTTTATTTAAAGTGATGTGATTGGCAGTTCAAAGTTTTAGTAGCCATATGCCTAGAAAGTCTGAAAAATATTGCCTGTGATCTTGTGGTATCCCCCAGTACTGAGTCTGTATATCCTCCAATACTGAGGAGGACTTGCTTGCCTATCTGCATGAATAGTTAAACATGTATAACATGACTTTGTTTTATTTTTCTTTTAGGACTTGATTATAATGGGAGCCCCAGGATCGTTTTATTGGACTGGTTCTGTTTTTGTATATAATACAACTGCAAATACAATCCATGCTTATGCGGATTCAAATAACCAAGTGAAATTTGGCAGTTATCTAGGTATTTTTAAAAATTTAATTTCAAATTAAATTTCAATTTCATTAATCTCAGTTGCAGTGTCCTTAAGACATAGAGTTAACTCCAACTGTGTTTGTTTCTGGTTGCATGAGAATGCACTTACGTCTGTACTGAAAGCTACGCAACTCTTACCGTGGTACCAACATCCAAGCAGTTATCTGCATTTAGCATGAGAATTTGTAGGCTTGTTTTGTTTTGTTTTGTTTTGGTGCAAGAACCATCGGGAATTTAAGTTTTCTCAGTATGCACTAAGAAAGGCTTGTCTGTCCTTCCTGAATTAATGTGCAGGAATGCTTTTGTCTGTGATCTTTGATCTGGCATTTTTCCACCCATAGATTCAGTGCATGTGGATAAACAGTTCTGGTGTGTGTTTTCCCTCTGCTGACAATAGGAAGGAGACATAAGTTATGAAATAACAATTATGCAGTCTGAAATGGATAACACTTCAGAATTCACTGCTGAGCCTTTGAAAGGTTGCAGTCCGGATTTGAGGGGGTGTTATGCAGAAGAGATGCCATATGGTAAAAAAATGATCAGATACCACATCAATATACTTAATCAATAATGTATGTAACCTTTCAAGAATTGAAGGAAAATTTGGAGAGCACTGTAAAACCTCGCTGCAGCTTTCCAACAAGTCAGGCAGCTAAACCTTGTACCTGCCCAGAAAAGGCCTATCCTGGATTCTTATGCTCCAACGAGTGCAAGAGTGGGAATTTCTGTAATGAATGAGTCAAGTCATTTATAGCTTAAAGTCAGGTATAGGCAAATGGTAAACCCTTGTAAGAACATTGATAAGAGATGCAGTGTAGGGATTTCTTTGTGCATAAAGTCTCTCCTGGTTCTCTTGCTTTTCCAGAAACTTTGATATATTGGAGTCTGTTTCATGAGCAGTTGTGCAGGGTTAAGGTGCAACCTCAGCAGCCAGAGCGCTGGCGGCAGGAACACCTGTCTCAGTGCTGCCCTTTCCAGAGTAAAGGCAGGGAGAAGGGGGTAACTCACTCCTCTCTGTGCACTGTGACAGGAGATGAGCTTTGAGTTTCCCTTTTGTTATGTTCCCTTTTGTTATGTGCAAACCTTTCTTTGGTCTCTTCATAAAATATTGTAGTTGAAAGAAAGATTAAGTTGAAAGTGAAGGTATCTTCTCTTAGCCTTCCTCAGCTTCTCTTCTCTCCCATATTTTGCAACATCTTGCCCTGAAATCTGTTCATGGCTAATTCGGTTATCACAGACTTTTTACAGATGAGTTTGTTTATTCCTTCAATGATGAACAAAAGTATCATTAACATACATTAAAAATATATTGCGAGCAGATTGCAATTCAAGGCACATGACTACACATAATTATATATTTCTCCTATTCATTTCTTTTGGCAGAGTCTAGTTGGCTTCTTTATTTACATTTTTTAAACCAGAGTAATACATAACAACTTAGAGTATAATTTAGAGGAAAAGTGTACAAAAAATATCATAACATTTTAAGTTGTAAGAAATGAAGCTGTTTGAGATACATAAAAGCAGACAGCAAGTTTAGAAAGAGAAGCTAGGAATACATAATGTTTGGTAGATTTCCTTGACTTCTCCAGAATATGAATTTCTTGGAGATTAATAGCAGTCATCTTCAAAGGGATATGCTAAGTAAGTCAATCTTTCAAATCAACTGAGCCTGCTGAAAGAGTAACCGTAGGTCCTTAAATATCCATCGTAAAGAGATCACAAAATAAAAGTTTATTTTAGGAACCTGAGAAGGGCTAATAATGTTTCAGAAAGATGGAACGTCAATATAACAGGAGAAAAAGAAAAGTCAGTGTAATTTGAGTCAGCCAAACTTCAGTAAAAAGAGATAATTCTGGGGTTGGAAATACAATTGGATTCAGTTATGTAAGGCCTTTAAGTGTTAGTTTTGCTAGTTTATTAAGGGTTAGTTTTGCGATTTCTCCCTACCCTTTCCCCTCACCTTTTTATACCACACTAAAAGCAGAGATTCTATGGCTACTATAGTTTTCTTTTTTCCTTTTTTTCCTTTTTTTTTAATCAAGTTCATTAGAAACATTAATATTTATACTTCAGCAAAACCAAAATATCTAGAAAGTAAAGGTCAGAGGAGGTAAATGAAGGAGGTAAATCCACTTAAGCTTAATTTTTTGCTGAATAAGTAAAAACTGGATGTTGACCTTTAAATGATAAATTGTCATGTTCACCTTTGTTAGCTTAAAAAATGACAATAAAATACTGGCAAAATGAGAACTTTAATGCCAGACAGTTTTCTTTACAGATGTAAGGCTGGTTTTCTCAAGCTGACTTTTTCTGTTTTCTCTAGATGCTCTGAATATTGTCAGAAATTTCGTAAATGCAAGAGTAGCAAAATATGTTTACTGTTGTCCCTGACTCAACTTGGCTGTAATGGACTTCAGGAGAAGTGAGGGTGACTCACGCAGCTGGAGCTTTAGGCCTCAGCCCTGCGGGTGCAATTCTGTGGTTGGGCTTTGCATCAGCACGGGGCCTGTTTGTCAAGAGCTGTTTCCACAGCTACAGACACTTTGTTGTGTAGATTCATTTACAAAAACTGATGAAACGTTTTCTTATTGCCCAAGCAGACTTCAGCTCCAAAGTGTTCCTGAGTTCTTCAAATGTGTGTATATAAAATACAGTATTTACATATGTATATATAAAACAATATAAACAATATATATGTACGCACACACATTTGGGCAGTGCTATATGTCATTTTTCTGCAGTCCACCTAAGAGCACAAGAACAGCTGATACTTTGTATTGCAATATGAAGCCACAGAACACTTAGAGAACATGCATTTACGGAAGATATTTGCATTTTTTTAAATGACCTTTAAAATATGACAGATAATTAAGACCTTCGGAAGAAATGAGTGTTTCTGACCCACAATAGCTCTGAAGTTGCTTGAACTTTCTGTTTTTATTGACCTTTGGCTTATATTTCAGGAAGTTGTTTTTACATTGGTAGCTTGCTTGTGGTCTCTATGTCAAACCCACAGTACTGTTGACAGCTTTTATGTATTGTATTCTTTATGTGGTATTAAAAGTGTTGAGTAGTGCATTTCTAATTTACAGGATATTCTGTTGGAGCTGGGCATTTTTTGACGTCAACCAGTTTAGAAGTAATTGGAGGAGCTCCCCAACAGGAGCAGACTGGTAAAGTAAGAAATTGTTCATGCTGTTGGTCTGAAGAGGATTTCCTCCTGCCCCTCTCCCTGGGGGGTTCCAGTTTAGGTTAATGTAATAAGGACAAGTGTTGGATAATGCAATTTCTCATGGTGGGGAAAAAGGGCAAAGACGGAATGATGGAAAATAATATGAATAACTTTTGTGAACTATGGTATCAATGAAAGATAAAGATAGGAAATAGAGAATAACTGTATCCTGGGATGTTCCCTGAATGGTTCTCTAGCCCCCATTATAGAAAAAGCACAAAATAGGATTTCTTATTACTCTTTGCTGAACATTACTTCTATTTGCTTTTTGTTTTAGGCATACATTTTTAACATTGAGAAGCAACTAAATATCCTATTTGAACTAAGGGGTAAAAAGGTAAAGCTTTAATGCAATTATTCCACACCTTAGAACTTCCAGCATGCCTTCATAAAAAATTGAGGATAACGGGATTCCTGTTTGCACGCAGCTTGGTTCTTACTTTGGAGCTGCGGTTTGTGCTGTTGACCTGAACTCAGATGGCCTCTCAGACTTGCTAGTGGGTGCTCCAATGCTAAGTACCATTAGAGAAGAAGGAAGAGTTTATGTTTACATCAATTCAGGTTCTGTAAGTATTTTCTCTTAAGAACATGTAATATTCATTCCAGTGTAACAACCCAAAGAGATTTCCTATCTCGTATTGTAAGGCGCGAGCAAAACAACTTTAGTTCCAGTATGAGAATGCCATATCCACTGGTAGGTAGTGCCAAGCGTTATCTGTAAAACAAGCTGACTTTCTAGCAAGAGCAGAATGTGAGGAAAAACAGCAGCAGGACTCTGGAGCATATGTACATGTCAGATGCGAGCTGTGTGAGCTTTAGCATGCTATTTACGCTAGTGTTGAAACTGAAGGCAGGCTGGTTGTGTTTCACAGCAACTTGTGAGAGTTACAGTCTGCTACTGCTTACTACATCAAGCTCTCTTCCCATTACCCTGCTCACTCCTGAACTGGCACGTTAAGAGCAATTTACTTTGCACTTCCTAGGCAAAGAGGGAATGAGATATCTGTGTGCAATTAAGAGAAGAAGCAAAGACAAACAGTGGTGGATCTGTTAAAATTCTCCAGTTTGGCAAATAAAGAAGCTGGACAGACCATGCATTAGAATCGTCTTCCTTTTATTCTTTTTAGGTATCAGAAATGAAAATATAATCACTCTGTTTTTGATTGGCTTTTGAATTTATCTGGTGTTGTTATTTTTATCTCCATATCTATTTTCCGTCCCACCTCCACACAGTGATGCACATTCATTATTTTAGCATTAACATTTTATTACTATGAATGCCCAAAGAATTAAGCCACTGTAGGACACCTCCAAGTTACTAGAGCACACACAGTGCCTCTGAAGCAGGTCCTAGGTACTGCCTTTTTTGGTACATACATGTTCACATGAACACATGCACAGTTTGCTGTGTGCTGTAAGCACCTGCATGCCGATGGAAGCTTGCTGCTGCTTAGAGGCAAAGCAAGCTACTATGGCCACATGCTGGCTTTCTTAAAGAATAACTCCAATCTGAATAACTGTGCTAAATATTGCTGAATATCTTTGATAATCCTGTCTTGTGCAGCAAGGAGGATTTTTCTCTTACCATCCAAAAGCCCTTTAACATTTGGAGTAATCATCCCAGTCATCTGGAACATGCTTTGTTAATGTACTTTTCATTGATTTTGTTTTCCTTTAGGAAGCAAAAATGGCAGAATTAGACATAGAGCTCAGTGGAAGTGACTCATATGCAGCCAGGTTTGGAGAGTCCATAGCCAATCTAGGAGACATTGATAACGATGGTTATGAGGGTAAGTATCAAAAAAAAAAAAACTTGGTCTTAATTTTTGCCTTCTACTTACATTCAGGCTTTCTAAATGTAACTACTGCAGAATTCTCCATGATCTACTGCTCCCAGCTTCTTTCCTTCTTGTGCCCATGACTGTATAGGCAGCTTGCAAATACGTGGTTGACTCGGGAGCCTTCAGCTAGACTGAGGGCAGATGGAGGGGAACCAGTGCCCCAGTGCTTGCGTTAATCTTGTCATGTTTTCAAACAAGGAGGAATGGTCAGTGTTTGAGCAGTTTGCATGCACTTCCCTTCAGCAGAGAGGCCATCCTGACAGTGTAGAGAGAGAATAGAAATTCAGCAGGAGCATTCTGATCTTCCAAGATTCAGGAGTTCATTTTTAAGCCAAAATGTTCTAAGCATTTTATGCACAACCTTCCGGTTTTGCCCCAAAATATTTGCAAACTGCAGAGAAAAACAATATATAAATATAGAGCTGAGGAACAGAGAAGTAAAATCAAATTAATAGCAGCTTAGCAAAATAGGCATATGATACAGTATAACACAGAGTGGGCATCATAAAACTGTAGGGGAAGACATAGTAAGCTGTTGTAGGAGCTGAAGAAAAGGAGGAGATATTTAGAGTGACAGGAGGAAAAAAGATTTTCTTGTAAGAACAGCTAGAAGCAAAACATAAAGAGAAATTGGGTGAGAGGGGCCATTTGTCTAGGGTAAGTAATAAAAAAGCACAGCAGAACCAGCTTGTTCAGTGATACAAACCTTCCGTATCAGCCCTGTGAAGATAATGGCATTTGTGTTCGTGTGGACGCCAACCCCACCCCCCCAAACATATGTTTTGCTTTAATTAGACAGCATAACTTGGCTGTCCTATTTTCATCTCACCAGCAGAAAGACGTTAACATACTTTGTGTGTTTTAGTCACTGAAGTATGGGCTCAGTCAGTATGGATTCAATCAGGGAGCCATTCAGCTAAACCAAGTCGTCAGAGCTTTGCTGCACTGTTTTTGATTTGGTGCCGCACACTGGTTTTTCTGTATTTGCAGATCATTTAGTTTTGTTTCATTTGTGAATGAAATTTTGCATTTCCTAATTTATACTGGTGAATTTTAAGATACTGTAATTCACTCTTGCTTTCCTTCCTCCCCTATCTTTTGCTAAGTGTCCTCTGGCTATTTAAACCTTACTTTTTTTCGGTAATGTTTTGGTAAGGGCTGCTAAGGGTTTGTTTGTTTATATGTTGGCACACCCATCTGGGATTAAATCATCTCTGCATCAAACATATTCCTTTGTTTAAGCCAGCTACCTTCATTGCCCTGCTGAATGCCTGTTCAAGCTGTTATTAGCTGCTGAGAACATTTCAGAGGAAAATATATGGTTCATTTTGGTTAGTGTAAAAGACTAATTTAAGCCAGATGGGAATAGCAGAGTGAAGGAAAATAATCATAGTTAAAAAAAGGTAAAGGTTTCCTTTTTTTTTTTTTTTTTTTTTTTTAATAAATGCCATGGTCATTTTGGCCACTCTACATGATAATCTCTGAGGGGCCATATACAGTATTGTTAGGAAACACATTTTTGTTTGAAAAACGTTAATATCTGTGGCTGGCCCTGTTTTCCAGAAATACATTGCTTCAGGCAGTCATATGACTGTCCTGGTCTGTACTGCACAGAACCAGAGAATGGCTGTGGTTGGAAAGGTCCTTTAGAGATCATCTAGTCCAACCCCCCTCCTCAAGCAGGGACACCTAGAGCACTTGGTACTGTTCTGTTTGCCTTAATCTTTAGCACTTGTTTCTGAATTCAGTCATACCAATTTGGTCAGGTACTACATCATGATTTGGCTTTCTTTAACTTTTCTTTGTACATGGGTTGAGTACAAGTAATATTCAGCCCATTAAAGCCTGAAGACAACCTTGTATGAAGAGGTTTTGGTGTCAGGTCAAGCAACAAGATGTAGCAGAAATACAAAAAAAAAGATGGGGTTGATTGAGGCTCAGTCAGGAGTAAGCTGCACCTACTTACTCAAGATCAGGTCTTTCAGAAGTAGAACTGATGGACCCTGAGAAACTCACACGAAGGCAAGATGCACATTGTGAATTTAGCCGCTGCAGGGCTCACAGAGGGGCTCACAGAGGTGCTGGGCAAGCCTGGTGTGAGCTGTCCTTGGCATGTCTGAGAACCACCTCAGCTCCGTCTGCAGCGTCAGGCTGAGAGAGAACAGAAACTACACAGCCGTTTTCCTCATATCCTGAATTCCTTCTCCAAACTGCAAAGTTGCAGAAGCTTTTCTGCTTCCTCCAAGGGGCAAAACGAGCTGTCCCGCTAAAGCTGTTAGGAAAACAACTGTGGTCAAAATGAGCTGTATGCAGATTACCCAGCTGCACAGCATCCCCCTCTCAGGTTACCACATCAGATCCCTGCTTTCACGTGGTGTACACTTGTACTTGTTGTGAACGTATCTATGTTTGTTATACAGCTGGTACAGTCTGCCAATTTCTCTTGCTGAAAAGATTATAAAAATCTGTAGGCATTCTACAAATAATATGTAATATGCATGTAGCATAAAGACTTCAAAATCATTAGTTTCTCTCATTAAACTGTTTTCCTACAGATGTAGCAATTGGGGCTCCACAGGAAGATGATCTAGAAGGAGTTATTTATATATACAATGGCAGGGACGATGGAATAACTCCATCATTTTCACAGGTATGTTTTTTCTATTATAAAAACAAAAACAAACAAAAAAAAAGCCACAAAAGCCTTAAGTTCAAATCTGAGACTGTTTTCTGTAATTTAACTTTCAGAGTAGCTGAATTACTTTAAAACAATTGATTTTCAGAGTATTTGTATGCAGCCTGTGATTTCGAGTCATAATATATAACTTGTAACATAAAAAATATTCTAAAGACTTCAGACGGGATTTATGGGATGCGTATTTATATTTTTATATTTGCAGCAGTGGAGAAATTTTGCTTTCAGAGGCAAACATTCATGGGCCTTCAGAGGCAGGACAGTTGCTCTAATATAACTGAAAGATTAGCTTTCCAAGAATAATCTTCTTTCCTTTTTCCCTTGTCCTTCAGAGAATACAAGGACATCGTGTCAGTAATGGTTTGAGCATGTTTGGACAATCCATAGCAAGCGGCGTTGATGCAGATAACAATGGCTATCAAGGTGAATTAAACAATTTTGTTTATTTTTGTTTATATGACAGTAGAAATGAATCGGAAACAACCCAACCATATTACTTGTTACTCCTTCCAAGAGCAAAGTCTGTTATTAAGGTGACATCTCACATGTTGCATTCAGGGAAGAAAAAAATGATGGGGTAAAGCTAAGGGCAAGCAGTCAGTTTTTTACGGTCATCTAACTATTATCGAAGAGCTCAGAAAGATGTAATTGTGCAGAGGAGGAAGAAAAAACTTATTTTTAGTTTTATGACAAGCACTTTATCTGCTAATGTCACAGCGAGCTAGACTGGTCACCAGAAGTATGTCTGCTGTTCAGGTTAGTGTGCTAACCTGAAAATCTTTTACGTCTTTATGAAGTCTGGGTCTTGTCACAACTCGTTTAGCTCAATGACTCACTCTTGGGCTGTGCATCAACAAAAAATTAATCTGGCCTCGAGGCTCAGAGCATCAGATTAAGAATGTTGAGGAATTCTTGTGGGTATATACAGACGTGCTAATATGGGCTAAAATAACTTGGCTGGTTTCAAATATATGCTCATTGTTTCAAACATTCTCAAAATATTTTGACATTGTACAGATTGGTGCTATGTCAGATTCAGGTGCTGTCTGTCCTGCCACTGTGGTTATAAAAGCATAAAGTTGGCAGAAACTCTGCTCTGAGATTTCCTGTAGAAATGTGAACGGGTAATGCTGGGTTAACAGGAGGTACCTTGTCCTTTCAGCTCATCTGCTGTTGCTTTTCAGGGAGTTCTGCTCTCATCTTTTAGTCTCATCTGAAAAGTATGCTCTGGTTCCCTTCCTCGAGAAACTGTACTCTGCATATTTCTTCCTGTATCACATGAACAGTTTTCAGTTCATGTGAATAAAATGATAAATCTATACTTTTTATATTTATTTATATTTTTATATATAAATATGTATATATACACACCTCATATATATATATGCATATACAGTAAATTTGTTTATATATATCTGTGTATGTATATATACAGAAAAACTAAATATTTGAGTTACAAAGGAGGCAGGACCTGTTATTTAGCTGAATCGTACTCCCTGGCATTTCAGCCCTGGCATGAAAATCAAATCATCATGTTACCAATATCTACAATTCCTGACAAATTAGTATGCAGCTTTAAGGGACAGGGAGCAAGGGTTTGAGGACTCATTTTCTATACAAATAAGTACCTCTTTGCATATTGTCATAATCTTTAAATAATGGGCAAACAATGTTTTAATGCTGTCCAAAAATGAGCATATTACAAAATGCTTGTATCTGAGAAGTAATTTCTGTTGAGTAAAGATGCTTATCTGTCTTTTTTATTTCTTTGTTTATTCAGATGTAGCAGTTGGTGCATTTCTCTCCAATTCTGCTGTGCTGCTGAGGTGAGGTTGATGTATTTCCATGCTTAAAGATCATGCACATTAATTGTAATTTTTTAGATGTAATTAAAAAAACAAGGAGGATGTTTTGGCCTCATGCAGCTCTTTTTTTACTGTTCTGAACTTCTCTTGTTAAACTCTAGAATGTTTCTCAACTGGCACGTGCAACTAAACAGTAGAGAAAAAGAAAAATACCATTCTTAAACTGAGTCATTTTTTTTTCCATACAGTATTTTTATGCTTAAAAATGCAAAAATTAAGATCTTTAAAATGATCGTCTTAAATTATAGATTCTATAAGTTGATTTTGAAGCATTTTCTGAATGATAACTTTTCTATATTGTTAGAACAAAACCAGTGATAATTGTTGAAGCTTCTCTAAAACACCCTGATTCAATAAATCGAACTAACTTAAACTGCATGGAAAATGACCAGCCTGCCACCTGTATGGATTTAAAGCTGTGCTTTACGTACACAGGGCGAGAGGTACCTGGCCATATAGGTAAGCTGCTTGGGAAAAAATACGGTTAATGTAATCATTTGAATAAGAAATGAACCTAGTTAGAAAATAATTATACTGGTATTTACTACTCCTAATAGTTCATGTATAATATGAAAAATTAAAAGCTTGGGGCAAAGTCAGTAAATTACTGAAGCAGATTTTCTTTAATCAGTTTCTCTATAATTATAACTTGCTAAAACAAGTTGCATTTGAAGCAGGCATCTGGGATCAACGCTACACAGTTTTCAGAAGACTAGAAGCTTTCATTAGGGGTGGGCTTGTCTCAAGGAATTTGTAAATGGAACATTTTGAGGTTGATATTATGGAACAATCTCGAGAATATGAGTCAGATTATGTAATTTCTGTCATAAATTCATGAAAATTATTGTATCTAGAAGTTTTTATAACTTTTATCTCCCCTGATTTTAATTTTGCAGTTTTGCTTTATAATCTGAGTGTGGATGTGAGCAGAAAAGTGGATACACAAGCAAGATTTTATTTTTCTTCCAATGGAACATCTGATACAACCTCTGGAAATATAAAGATTTATAAAAAGAAAATTGCCTGCAATGATCATCCAGCTTTCATGAGGGTAATGTAATCTTCAATGTGTATTTTACTGTAAATCATTTGCTGTCTTTTATAAGCATATCTACTGTAAAATAATTTGTATTTAATTTACAGCTCCATTACATAAGTAGAAAAGTACAGTATTTTTGTTGATAACTTCTACAATTAATAGTTTTAGTTCTGGTGCTTTTGCCGCTTTTATGGAAAAGTCAATGGGCCTGTCATCTCTTATATCAAAAAGAACATGCATAATAATCATCACAGTGATGAAGGACATTAATGTTTCTGGCCTTTTTTTCACTCTGTTTTATAAGAAAGCAGATCATAGATTGAGGCCATTTTTCCATCAGCTGAGAAGACATGATACAGCCTGTGTTTCCTCCTGAACATTTCTGACAGAACTTTAATATCTGCCTTGTTCCTTAATTCAAACACTTTAAACTAGTAGTTATGCAGAGAATGTTTACCATGTAACTTGTAACCATTTCAGAGAATGTATCTAAGGTGTTCCCCCTCCCTCTTACTGTGAGTGGAACAGGCAGACTCACCTGATCAAAAAGGAACCAATTCCTGATCCACACAGGGCGGAATGAATCTATTGCTAGAACGGTGTCTGCAGCTTGAGGTTACCGTGTGGTCTGTTTTGTGGACTTCATGCAAGGAGCCCAGAGCCCACTCGCAGGGCATGAACATGTGCAACCTGCTGGGAATTCTTCAGTTCTTCCCTGCAGCCCTCATCTTAGGGAGATACTTGGTTAGAAAATCAGTTGTGGAAAATAAGAGGAAGCACAGCCCATGGAAGAGTTTCATGAATGAATTTAGAGCTGAACAATTTTGATAAAGAGTGTGCACTGTGCCAGCAACTGATGTCCACTCCTCTTATGAGTGAAGGCTACACAAACATATATCCAAAAATGATCACAATCTGAATGAGGCTTAGAAAATCCATCAGGCCATAGGTTGGACAGAGAAAAATAAAATGATGCTTGCCTGCTCCAGCGAAACCACTGGGAGGAATAAATGGGAAGAACTTGAAGATCTAACACACAGTCAAACAACAAAACAAGCGACACAGAGGAACTGTATTATATAAAGCTCAGCAATAATAGACTTTTCTCCTGTAAGAGACATAAAGGGGAAAAGAATTCTTTAAGAAAATACTATGGAGAGGAAATATTTAGATGGAGGTGTGGGGATGAGGGTTAGAAAAGAATGATCTAGCTTGTGTAGCCTTTTCTTCAAAATCTTTAAGGTAGCATTTCTGTGACCTTCTGAAACTTGACTGGTGAAACTGATCCCGAACAGAGGCTGGAAAGCAGGCTTAATATTCTAGAATTACACAAAACCTGAACAGAAAAAGCACTACTTCCGTGTAGTTTTATTCTTCCTTCCTTTTACTTATGTTTTGTTTATGAAAACATGAAGTAGTAGTTCTTCAAGATAAAGCTGCAGGGTGGAAAGGAAAGCCTCTACTGGAAAGCTGCCCAGTTGCATCTCAGCTGGTAGCTGCCCCTAACTGAATGTGCTACTTAAAGGAGCGCTGGCAAATTGCCCCCTTCTTACAAGAGTTTTGTTTGCTGAGAGCGAGCTCACTGCCAGCCGACCTTGCACAGATTGCTTTGCCAGCATCAGCAAGTATTTGTGTAGGAGGAAGAACATGATGTGGCTTATCATCCTTATTAGATTCATTAGATCATTCCTATTGTCTACCATTAGAGCTTGTCCTTGGTTTAAGTCAATTCTCATTCAAATTCCTAATTGGAGTCCTCTGTAACTCCTTCCCCTCACTGCGGTTTCTATGCTTGTATGAAGTTCCTGAAGCTAAGTGTGAACGTCTGTCAAGTATAATCCTTGCAAGAGACCATGTACATTTTACATTTTTGATGTAAAGAGTAATTAATAGCTAATTAGTATAATGAAAGTACTATAAAGCAGATGCAGAAAAGACCTTGTGGAAAATTGTTATGAATTAGCTAACATGTGATATGGTCAAAGCAAGCCTGTAGATAAGAATTAAAGCAGTGACCATGTGGAGGGACAATGAGTGGCTGTCTATCTTAGGGACTCAGGGACATTCAGGGAATAATTTAATCAGGTTTGCTATTGTAGTTCTCAGTGCTTCAAGCTGTTCAGTTTTCACAAGTAGATAATTTGAGCTCTAAATTGCAACATTCCTACACAGTCATGGTTTCATGTCAAAAATGGTCATTTACTGAGGAGTTTAATATTCCCAATGTGAAATAGGAAATATAAAGAAAGAAAAATGAAATTCAGTCATGAACTGATTTAGTGGGTTTGGGGATTATGGTAGAATCCCTTTTGACTTCATACACAAATATTCTTTCTTTTTGACTATTTTTTGTAATTGGGCAGTACAGCATTCCACAGGTATATAAAGCAGTACTGTTGATTAAAGTAAGGTAGGTCACTATTCAGTTGAACATCTTTTAATTAAAAGATCTTCATTTTGAAATGCCTAATGCTGTCATTGAATGTATTATGTTTTTTTGTATTTCTAATTTCTTTTTTTTTTTAATGGCTGGAAAACACAGGAGCAAATATGGCTTAGGAAATTATTTTATATGTGAAAAATAAATTAGTTCTAGGGATTTTTATATTCTTTAAAACATAAAGCATATGCATACATGTTTGTCTTATATGATTAACTCATTAGGTTTCCAATTTTCATAGAAAGATGTAAGGGATATCTTGACTCCTATACATGTTGAAGCAAGTTATCATCTGGGGAGTCATATTCTACAGAAAAGAAGAAATGAAGAATTTTCACCACTTCAACCAGTTCTTCAAAGGAGAAAAGAAAAAAATGTTATTAAAAGCAAGGTTTGTGTAGGAATTATGTTTTCAAATGCAGCAAATAAATAAATATTCTTTAAATAGTCTTTAGATAAAAGAAACTTCACATAGTAAGATCTTGTATTTTCCAGACCAGCATCTAGTGCCTGGATCTTATTTAATAAACTAAAGTACTGTACTTAATTGTCATGAAATCATTTTGTTTGCAGAACCCGTATCTAAATTTTATTATGTTAATGAGAGCTGCGTGCAGAGAACTTTTAAAAATATTTAATACTAGATAAAAATATACATGTATATGTAAATATGTATATATACACATGTGTATATGTAAAAACACAATTTATACACATACCTATACGCACATCTCATGGCACAGATATGAAATTCGTAATTTAAAATCATTGTCTGTTTTTTTTTTGTTTTTATAACTATTTCACCTACATTAGATGAGTCACTTTGCAGAATAATATTTTCCTTCAAAATGAACTCTGCATTAAATATCTAATACCATATTTGTATTGAACTGTTTCACCAAGGTTGCAGGAATACTGAATCCGTGTTGATTTTCAAAAGCAGTCTGGGGGAGGGGAGGAAGGGGGCAGTATATTCTATATCCTTAAATGAATATGAAAATGACTCTTTTCTTCCCCAAAATTAAGAGACTTTCACTCTGACTTAAGCCAAAGACAGGATGCTGTGAATTTTTAATGACCAGATGGTCACAGAAATATTATGACTTCTCACAAACAGCAAGCTTCGCATAATTCAGATATAGTTGACAATCGGAATTTTGAGATGTTTGAAAGCTCCTTTAAATGGCCTTTTTTTCCCTTTGGTGTTATCCAATATTTTGCTGTAGGAATCAAACAGCCTGAGAGAGACAGGCTTTTGCTGAATATAGGGACATAATTGTGCTCTGTGGAACACTGTTAACAAAGGCACGGACACAACCAACCCATGGTATCCTTAGGCTCATCAAACCTACAATACACTAAGTAAAGTTAGTACAATAAAACTCTCTCCCTGCTCCTTATCAGGGGAGGGAAGGCAGGGACGTGTATTGTGGGGACACGGAAGCGCTCTGCTCTTGCTACGTGCTGCTTTGGGCTTGGCCAGTGCAGGGCCCCCGCTCGCTGCTGCGCGGCAGGACGCTGTTGTTCTGTGTGCGCAGAATGTTCTTGGACACTGGCAAGTCAGAGCCTCAGAGAGGTGTTTTTATGAACAATGACTACAAAGAGATTGCAGGTGCTAGGTAAAAAGGTCATAAATTTCTTTTTTTGAAAATACTTCTATTCAGTATAATCTACCTAGTTTACTGAAACACTGTTCTTTTCCTTTATAGTTTGTTTTTGCAAGGCTTTGCTCCCACGAAAATTGTTCTGCTGACTTAAGAGTTTCTGGAAAAGTTTTGTTTCCAAAGTAAGTATAATATAGCTTTCATTTGCAGAAATTTGCCTTTTCTTGAGGCTTTAGGATTATTGTGTTTGAATAATTTTGAGCTTTTCAGGGAAATAATGTGCAGTATTTTTATTTGTGGTATTAGCGGTGCTATTTTCTTAATGCTTCAAAGTTCTATGAAAGGAAAGAGATCACAACGTATCTGTTTGGCGTTAGGTACTGGAGAACAATAGCAGTTCAATATAAATAAATAGGCTAAATGTTTTAATAAAGTGTGAAGTATCACCCTGTGTTACATGGGGGTACTGGAGGTCCAATCAAAAACTACTTAGCTGTGAAGGATTAATTTATTTTTTCTAGACAGAATGCATTCATTATCCAGGAACAGCAAAGCCAACAGCTTTAGTTGGAAAAAGAATGAAATAAAGTAGGAGTGTCTGTAAGGCCTTAGCTCACAGCTTACGAGTCTTCATGAATACACTTTCATGTTTTCTTTCAGTTGCTTAGATTCTGGCCTGCTCTGTAATTTTCTAGTCTGTATCATGAATATTTTAATGAAGGATGATTGCCACAGAGATGCCGTGGTTAAGCTCGGTAGTTACAGCTGCTTACCTGGTGCTTTTGTCTTCTCGAGGCGGTGTTAAACTGGCAGGCATTTTTGTGATGGTGTTGTGTTAACAAATTCAGTGGTAATGTATAAAAGAAGGCTGAATGGTAAACAAATAACTGTAGTAAAATGCTTTTAAATTTTAAACTAAGCTGAAGTCGAGCTACTGAAATGTTAACATTGTATTTTGCTTTAATTTGCTTTTGTCTCAGAGCCTGTCTGCTTATGCAGTGCTTTTACCTTCTGTTACTTGTCTAAGTGCCAACTCCTTTCCCAAAGGTGTTCAGTGACTAATGCTTTGGTTTCGAGCCAGAATATCTGATAAATGTCTATTTCTAGGCAGCCCTTCTGCAAATCTTAATTAAACTTTAATGTCAAGTTGAAGTTTACATTTAGACCCTCACAGGGTATCTCTACTTGTAACATGATTACAGAGCATTACATTGAACCTGAGGTAGTTCTAGCTCAGTCTTGATTGTGATCAGAGAGATATAATAATAATATGAAAGAACTTAAATTACCATTTCGTTTCTTTATAAAGTACATATCCATGTTCATGTAATATATTGGATCAGAACTGTAAATCATTTGAGACGTAGCTTATACGTGTTCTTAGCATATTTTGATGCATCTAAATACTCCAACCAGGCTCCACTGGCTTCATGGTACCTCTCTACAAAGGTCTGAATTTTGAATAATATCTGAAAATAGTGTCGTGTTAGCATATTGCTATTCTGGTCTGTAAAGTGAACTGTAAAAGCAGAACCTGATTACTCTGATAACACGGTTCTTGCTCTCGCATTAGTAACCTTAGGGTTTGAAAGATACAGGGCTGGACTTGACCATCATTTAACTGTTGTTGTACCTTTTGTTAAAGAAACAAGAAAATACTTTCCTCATAACTTCCAGCTGAGTTTGTTTTCAGACATTAGAGCAAAATGAAGTTAACTAAAGGAGCAGTAGAGGTTATTTTTTGTATATAAGCTCTATATTGTTTTTCACATTGTGTTGTTCTTCATGCTGCTTTTTACTTATATTCTGATCATTATTTTATAGGCCTAATGAAAAGAAAACATATCTTACTGTTGGAAACACAAAGACGTTGTTATTGAACGTTTCTTTGCTCAACACTGGAGATGATGCATATGAAACTGTCCTCCACATTCAAATCCCAAAAGGTCTTTATTTCATCAGAGTTTTAGAAGTGGTAAGAACAAAAAAAATCTTACGGGTGTTTATGTAGAATTACCTTTCCCTGCCTTCAGCAGACGAGTTTTAAGCTGGAGTGGGCCTGATGCATCCATCCGAGCTTCATTATGAGCAAATGGACTGTCAATTAACAGCATAAATTGGTCACGTCTTGAACTAAAATCTTAAAATATCTGAAAAGAGTTTTGAATCATTAATAATGAATCATTAATAATTTGTCCTTTATTTTAGGAAGAAAAGCAAATATATTGTGATGTATTAGATAAAGATACTCATGCAGTGAAACTTGAGTGCAGCGTGGGCTACTTATATGTAGATCAAAAATCAAAGGTAAACTTTCAAAATTTTTAAAATATTATAATACAATTTTCAGGGACAAGGTGGGAACACTTCTTTTTCAAAATCTCTCCCTCATTCACAACTACTGTCATCATTTATCACGCTACTATCTGAACATCCCTGCTCCTTTTAAAGTTAGTTGCTTAAACATTCTCTGGAACATTTCACTGATGATCTACATTGCATCAGTTGTTTGTACTTGGTTTCCTAGACGAGTAGAAAGATAGTAAAAGTCTCCTTCTTAAAGACTTTGGAACTGAAGATATTATAAGTGATCTTAACAGAATATTTTCATTTACACTGTGTTACGATATAGTATCATTGGATATAAAGAAAATTTCATTTGTTCTACAGCTGGATTTTAGTTTCCTCTTGGATGCAAGTTCATTTACTAGAGCAGAAGATGACCTGAACCTCATCATTAATGCTACCTGGTAATGTGTGATTAAAAATTGCTCTT
>JAUBNY010000278.1:2085313-2131475 GCA_032275445.1 Crypturellus soui | reverse complement strand
AAAGAAGTTTTAAAAAAAAAAAATTTTTAAAAACGTATGTTTTTATTTGTGGGTTTTTTTTTTTTTTTTTTTTTTTTTTAATCAGGATGATGCATCAGCCTTGAAGTTTGAAGTGAGAGCAACAGCATCACCAGAAAAAAATGCAAAAGTTATTGAACTACACAAGAACAAGCAGTCTGCTTATGTAAGAAGTCCTTAAGTAGTGGATTTGTGATAGACTGATTGGCCCAATCAGATAGAAAAACCAACAGCAATTAAAATGGTGGAACCCCATACATATTTATACATAATCAATGAACACATAACTATGTAGTTCATTTCTTAATATGTTTTAGAATCAGCTAACATGGACCTTTTTTTGCTCTTTTCATAGGTGTACTTAGAAGGAGTGCATCACCAAAAGCCAAAATACCGTGTAACTGTCCTGATAATTGGGATAGGCTTAATAGTTGGTGTTACCTTGTTTCTGCTTCTTTCGTTTATATTGTGGAAGGTAAGTCTTCAGTAAGCCTCAGATATTCTCAAGTCAGAAATTTACACTGATGGTTCTTTGGATCCTGTTGGATTCATTATTGAAGCTTAGGGGATAAATAATATTTAATATGATCTATCTTTTCTAAAGAAAAATAACATGTTTTGTAAGTTACTTTTCCAAAAATACTTCTGTTTTTCTTAAGTATCTTCTGCATATTCTACATCTCTAATTTAATCAACATCAAACTCCTCCCATATTTTATACTGTATCTAAAATTTATAAAATGAGATCAAAAAGAACATCTTTGTGGGCTCCTGCTCCACACTTAGTAATTTTTTAACATCTGATTAGTAATGGTTTACAGTATAGATGGTCAAAATAAAAAGCATTTTAGATTTTAAGCTGCCACACAGATGCTAAGAAATCCTGTGCATAAGTAGTAAAAGAAAAGGTTAATTGAAGCAGCTACTCCAACAAACAATTAAGCAATTGGAAGTTTCACTGACAAACAGACTTCCTCCTTTTCTTTTTTTTTTCTTTCTCTTTCCAGGAAAGTATAAAAATGAAATTCTAAATCCTATGTTTTAATACCATTCCACATTTAAAAAATCCTGGAGTCAGTTCAAAGCTCACTTGTTCTTACTCCTTACAGAAGGAGAGTGTTAGCCTCCCAATTTTCAGAGAATTTCTTCCTTCTATATTATATACAAATTAGAAAAAGAAAAAGCAACCTACCTTTCTGATTAATGACTAACATTCATTAATTAGTGTGATAAAATAATGGCAAATACCCTCTATTCATAGGCACCATAGATGCTTGCTTCATTTTGATTCATGTTATATTGTTTAACTCTGATAACAAAGGGTTACTGACATATGCCAACGGATTCCACAATTTTCTATTTCAGATTGGCTTCTTCAAAAGACCATACAAACCAGTCTCTCAAGACCAGGACAGAAGAGACAGCTGGAGTTTTACAAATGGAAATAAAGATGACTAAGATGGCAAATAAAAGTTCTTTACAAATGAAGAATAAAAAGTTGAGGCTAATTCACATGAAGAACATCAATGAGTAGAAAATTGGTCACTCTTAGAAAATACATTTTATTTCCCTGACCTGCATGGAAGACCACACCTTTATGCAACGTTATATTTCAAAAATGGAAATGGTAAAGCAGTTGTTGCATTGAAGTAGTATTTGACATGCCACATAACATCTTTGGTTTCAGACAGACAGAAGAACACTAAAGATAAAGAGAAGAAAAATTACATACCCAAAAGAAGAGTTCTTGCAAAGTGGGAAAGCTTGGCCAATGCTGGACAATGAGATCTCAACCATATTATAGCACAAGTAATTATATTAGTTTTCAACTTGCGATAATCTTTTGATAAAGACATTCAAGAAGAAATCCTCCCTCATGTTGCTTTGGCCATCTGACAAGGTAAAAATGACATATAGAGGGAGACCGTACGTAGAGCACGCACATTTAGGAGACTGCGCAGAAGCTCTCAGGTTTCTGAAGGCAACATCGCGAGCCTTGGTTTCACAGGCACAACCTGGCACTGCAGAGATTCACACACTCAGGCAATCCAAAGCCAGTAAGGTCAAAGATTTAGAGCAGGGAATTCTGAGTTGTAGCTTGGAGATGCAGCACAGAATCCTACCTCAAATGTAGAAAAAGTAACTTATTGGAGATCATCATTTTTAGTCATCTTTAGTATTCTGTGGGCAAACGTGACAGAATTAGTTGTTTCATCCTTTCCTGAAATGTCAGTGCTATGATATTTTGGACTTCTATAGTGAAAGACTTCCATGTGAGTATTTTTTAAGCAAGTATTTATTTGTATTTATTTGAAGATTTTTTTCTATAATGTTTAGCCTGGTAGTATTTAGTACTGGTATTCTTCCAGAACCCGAAACCCTTACTGGGCCAGATTTTATCTTTAAATTTGCCAAATGCTACCTGAACGTATTTTAAGTCTTTCGAAGAGTTATAGTGGGTTCTTTATAAGTGTTTTCAACTAAATATCCAAACTGGCATCCACAGTAACCACTCAGGGTAAAGGCAAAGCAATGAACAAAACCATGGTCCAAACCACTGCTCTGCTCTTACAGGAAGTTTCTTGAGCTTGGTAAGTTTGCACTGCCATCTAGCTTTGCTGAAACAATACAAATAACAGGGGAAAAAATTGGTTTGTTCCCCAGTACAAGTGGAGAATGTACAGCCCCATCACTAACCAAGCTCACTGCAATAGCAGCTTAATAGATGGCTTTTCTTGCCTTGTCTTTGATGTCTTTCTGAATGGTGCAGAGAAAGGAATGTAACATGTGCATACATTTTGAAGCTCTATCATCATGTGGGAATTAGCCTGTGATTCAAAAGCAATACAGAGTGCCTTCAACAAGCAATTTTGCTACTAGAGTATATCTGGTGCCATAAAAGCCACACTGTCCAAAGGTACTAAGTATTGGGGACCATTTTTCTATGTAAGCTGAGCACTTAAAATTTTCTTTCACCTCATTTGACTACAGAGTTGTGGCTCATCTAAAATATTTTTTTGCTCTAAAATCTTCTGCATGTAAGGACAAATGAATGAACATATATTAAAAACAGACAAAAATGTGTGAAGAATAAAATATTTTCTTGCAAGTCTGTGAAATACATACGAATAAGTTTATTTTCCAAATGGCTTTAGTGAATTATTGCACTTTAACCAAAATATCTTTGAACAGAAATGAGTTTGTTATGACAGCGTATTGTGAAAAAATATACCTCAACTACTGGAAAAAGCATTATAATTCCTTTTAATACAAACAATGCAAAGCAAATGAAACTAAAGCATTTTGTCTTAGGTAAAACTGTTTCGAAGTCAATAAATACAATAATGTTGCCTTGGAAATTGTATGTTTTCTATTCAGATTTTATTATTAAGATGTAAGTGTTGGTTGACTGTTCTTAAGACATGAAACAAAATACTGTTTTTAGAAGATTGACATGAAAATAAATGTATATCCCTGATGATAACAAAGTTAAGGTATCACTGAGTTTCACTTCACTAAAAAGACCCCATAAATTAAGCACATGAATGTGTCTTCTGCAAGCTCTTATTTGTCTGTTAATGTTCAAATTTGTAATAAAAACAGTTTAACCCAATACATGTTGCTGGAATAGTCTTCTTAGCCTTCGAAAGCTTAGTTTGAATTGCCTGATATCTGATATGATATGGAATTAAAGTTGTATCAGTTACAAGGGTTTAAGTGAAGGCTGCTCAATCCTATTTAGACAACAGGTGCAAGTTGAAACAAAGGTTCCAGATGGAGCTAAGGAAGAACCTCTTCCTCAGAAGGACACACTGACCTTAGAATGGATTTAATATTATACTCAACTGTTTACTGAACTAAGGCTTTAAAGTAACCTGTGTAAGTCGTGGGCCAAGACAGCTTTCATAACATTTCTCATTAGCCTTCTTTTGAGCAATAATTCAAAGGACTTTCAAATAGGACTACCTTTGTTATCCCTATGGTCCTGCGGCCTGACAGTCTTGTCAATATCTACTACATTTCATCTCAGAGAAAACCTGTTCCTAGAAAAACAAAACAAAACCAAAAATAAAGCGGTGGTAACCTGCACAGGTATCTCAAATAATTAAGGAACTACTCTAAAATACATTTACACCCTGTAAGACAGCTACAAAAATTGACCTGATCATACTTAGCACAACTTCATTCTTAGCAACAACAGAAACTATGCTGCATAGCGCTTGAGTTCTACGATATATTAGATACTTAAAAATACTTTGTAAAGACGGTAGCCCTTTCATATGCATTTCAAAGAAAAAGCATAGAAGACATGAGCACATACATTCATTAGGGCTTGACTAGAAGTGGGCTTAAAGTATGATATAAACAGCATAAAAAGAATGATGCTTGATCCTGATCAAAATATACCTTATCAAAAATATAAGTATTTTGCCTTTGGTTGCCTTCCTAGTTTCTGCTAACCTAGTTCTCTTTATTTAAACTAAATTACCTGATACCATGGATATCAAGAGCAGGCTAAGCAGTATCTTGTATTTATCACAGTAGGTAAAATAAATTTTTAATAAAAATATATTTTATGCTGATGTACACTCTCTGTGTACATTTTATACCCAAATTCATAAAGTAGAGACCAATATATTTTTTCTTGTTATGCCTAGACAGCTTCTTTAAAGTTAACTATATCCTGATAAAAGTATGTAAGACCAGAAGTACAACAACCATCCAATGAAGCTTTTGTTTCAACCACCACATTCACTGACTGAAAGACTGAGACCTTAAAAGACCATGCCCATAGATAGGAAAAAGGTTCTTCCAGTGCAGAATCTGCAGCAGAAAAGGCTGCATATTCCTCCTATATACAATTACAGGTTGCTTTGGAACCCTCCAGTTCATCAATGTTCACTCCATAGAGATCAATGAGTTGAGGATGGAGCCTGTTAGGGAGGAAGTCAAAACTTCATCAGTTCCATTAACTCTTGCACTGGGTGTCACTTTTTTTTTTTTTTTTTTTTTTTTTTTTAAAAGAACCAAAGGTCTATATGAACTGCTGCATGGAGTGAAATCTACTGGATATATTTGCAACAATTGCTACAAGGACATATTTAAAAGTGTGTATTTAGAAGTATGCATGTATGCATTTAAAAGTGTATTTCTCATCCATGCTGTAACATGGTCCCCCTTTCCTTTTCCAACCAGACCACATTACAGGGAACTCTGCCTTGAGCTGCTGCCCTGCGCTGCAGAAGGACAAGCCACCTCCCGTTCCACCGTGCTGGACCTTTCAGGCCCTGCTATACTAATCTCATTCTCCAGCTATGCAGACTGTTCCCCAGCAGCATCAAATTTCTCACTGTTGAACACCTGCATTTTTGTTGAAGCTACAAGTAGGGCTTTCCCAAAGCAAGCTCCTCCTCAGCCCCAGACCTTCACATATGGCTGATCTCCTCTGAGGGACACAAGGGCGAAGCAACAGGCACAGAGAGGTGGAGCTGCAACGTGCTGATGTGCCCTACAGGTCATAAACTTTTGCAAAGATGGGCCTGTGGGGATGGGGAATGTCCATAGGATTGCAACAGGCTACACTGCAGTGCACAGTGGGACACAGTACTATTATTAGGCTGTTTGCAAAACTCAGGTGTCATTTTTATTATATGCCCTTAAGATTGCAATACTACTATAGTGTTGCTGTAGGATATTACAAATACTGGAGTCTTACCGAACGTGAATGGCAGATGCTTCTTCCATTAAGTCTCCATCTATGTTCCAAGGGTAAGTTCCTTCTGCAGAAGTGCCACTTCCATACGTATCGTCTTTGGTATCAAATACGCTTTTAAATCTTGGCTGTACTTTTACTTCTTCAACTGTGTAGGTCTCAACAAAGGGAAAATTGAACTACACCAAGCACAAATGTATATTAGAGATATAGCTCATAGCTTAGTAACAGACTGAACTTAAAATGAAAGAGCAAGCTTCTCAATTTAAGTGAGAACATTTAACCTTAGCTCTAACCCCCTGAGATATAATATAGTATATTGACTAGTATTTATAGATTAACATGCTATTTTTATCCTAAATAGTGCCCTGGAAGAGGCAAGCTTGCCCTGTTTACAGTGACAGGGGATGTTTCCCATGCTCCAAAACTGCACATGCTCTCATAGTACATGAAAGTCAAAGCAGCAATTTTCCTGTAGTCCACTCATCACTAACAGTAATCCCATCCTAAATGAGACTATTCATACATCCAGTAATTGGTCATCTTAGGTTTAAAGGAGGGTCCACATCCTCTTCTCTAATTTCTAATGGTAAAGAGTGAGATGGAAAAAAAAAAAATGCCAGAGCCTTCCTCCCAGAACATGCTAATGGCAAAGTTTTAATAAACTATTTCCTAAACCGAAGGGGTAGTGCTGGTGTATGGAACTGTCACTCACCTCTTCCCCAAGATCTCTCTCTCAAATGTTTATCTAATCCAAATCTAAACCTTTCTGTAAAAATTATTTTACTCAGCACAAGCTGGTGGGAAAGACACATTGACCACAATTTGGAAATACAGTTCTACAAATGTTTGTGACTAGGTAAAATATTTACTATTTGCTAAAAACAGTGGTAATAGCCCACTGCTACCAGCGTAGTATGGAATAACCTACCAAAACTATGGACTTATCTGCTCCCTACAGCATTGTACAGCGCTCCAGTCCGTGTTCTCTGTACCGCACCAAATTTAAACGCAGTGCTTATTTCCCCTTTTTTGGTGCAAGGCTTTATGCTCATAAAACTATACTGCAGCATAAATACAACTTAAACCACAACAGATGGGCTGAAATAGGCTAATCGGTATTAGTCTGGTGATTGAAAAAGAAAAAAAAAAGAAAAATCAGATAAAGGGGGCTAATGTATTCTGACAGGAAGCTAAGTCTCCTTAGGAGGTTGCTAACATTAACTCTTACAGCATGTCTCTTTCCATGATTAATCATTCTTTTTCAATTACCAGAAAAAAATAAACAGTACCTGATTTTTTACGCTGGTGTATCTTTTCAGGTGTTTAATAAACTCCGAACGAGAAGTATTTTGCACAACAATGAGAGCCATGCTGCCATTATTCAGCCTGAAAAGCAGACAAAGAGTAAACTTCAAGCCTAGGAACAAAAGTAAATTAATAGGAAAAAGACTCTTTGAACATTTTTTTAAAAATCTTTGCCAAACAGATTTTCTGTAGAGGAATATAAACTGTGCACCTGAAGTTATTTGCATCTACACAATAAAGAGTGTGATAAGTAATGTGTACTCCCTTATCATTACCTATAATTCACTGCACATCATAGATCCTAATAAAAAAAAAATCTCATTTTTATTTAAGAGATGATTTTTAAACCCCAGTGATCACAGCCCTGCTTTCACACTCCCCTTGCCGGCGCGGCGCGGCGATGCCGACGGTGCAGAGGGCCGGGACGCGGCGGGCGCAGCCCCATCCCTGCACCGCATCCCGCAGCACCGCGGGCTCCCTCACCTCCAGCCACCTCAGCCCGGGCTTGTTCTGCACAAGCTCCTTCTAGGTGCTCATTGCCCACAGAACAGGAGGGTTACGAACTGAGGAGAGTCTTATACAAAATCAACGGGTTCCGTGCGAGAGATTAACCATGCAACACACTGCAGTTCTGATACTCAATGCAAGTGCCCATTTGCAACTGGTATTTGAGTATCCTCAAGGATACGGATCACGACACTCAGCTGCTATTAATTCTCATATTTCTTAACCTTGTTACAAAAGGTAACAGCTAAGGCATAATACAATCATCCTGAAGACTCATTGAGGTTATGGAGACAAACCACCGCATAAGATACATTTCAACAAAATGTATCTGATGAACACCACAGTGACTGCAGAGACTGTATTTTATACGTTCTGAATATACATGTATATGAATGTATGCTTCAGAATGTATGCTTTGAAAATCACATTTAAGATTTTATGTATATATATCTCTAGCCTAACACCACAGATCTTTCCATACTCATAGATCCATGGCTATTTAACTGCTCTATTTGTAATATTATGGGATCACAATAAATTACCATCTAGAAAGATGTTTTCTACTGACTGGAATAGAACAACGTAGAAATATTGGACAATGCAAGTTCCTTGGAAGGGGACAGCATTTGTGCCCTTTCTGGAAGTATGAGGCTTACCAGGACTCCTGTAGCATAGAAAACTTCTCAGTAAGAGCTTGACTAAAAACATCTGTTTCTACATTTTCTTTCTGACAAATCAAGTTCTACCAGAGCAGCAAGAGAAGAGATTCATTCCATAATCTTTTCTAAGAGTGTATAGCAATTTGATGTCTTGTCTGGGGGGTTGGTATTGTATTTCATGTACAGGCTATGGAGGTTCTTGCCGTTCTACATAGCCTTCAACTACGTGTAGCAAGCACAAGTATTTATGATCCAATAGTATTTTGATCACCGCAAAACATGCCTCCACAATAACCAAAGGCAGTGTGAGTCAGCTTCCATGGAGAGATTACGTACACTGCCTTGGGAAATGACTGAGTCTATGTGGAAGTTGGATTTTCTAAATTCAGCAAGAAAGACAAAACACAGTGTGAATTTCAGTTCTTCATGACACCAGAAAAAGAATCATATTTCCCTTTTCCTGTGTGTTGAGTGAAAGATGAAGGGCATCTTTATAGTTTAAAAAATAATAAAAACTTTTTAAAAATATCCAACTAAAACTTTCTACATACAGCTGAAACGGGTGACAGACTGCTTGGTGACTACCAGCTAAGTCAGTCTTGCCAACTAATTTAGTCGCAGCAATTATCCATTCATTATTCCAGTTAGACTACTTGACCTTATTTGCCTGATCTAAAAACTGATTACAATTCCTAGGATTATCGAGTCTGCTGCAGTCTATTCTCCCTCCCCCATTCCAGAGCGTCCAGACTGCCTAAACATGGCCTAGGGCTCGTTGAAAAGCCAAGGTCTTAAGGTAAGATGTCAGAATTTATAGACATGACTAATTCCCTAAACCCCTACTGACCTCGTATTAGGTGCCAAGCCTCTTGGTGCCATTGAGCACAGACAAGGGATTGCCATAATGCTCACATTCAGGAAGTGACCCTGGATCTTGTGCCATTGATCCTTGCTGCCTAAATATAACAGAGTAATTCTGCATTACTTAACTTTAACCAGCCACAGTTCACTTTTAAATAATTAAGTTGAAACTCACCATTGTTGTTAATTATCTCTTTCTTCCTTCTAGATGGGTGAAAATATGCAGATAATATTATTAAGTGATTTTAACGCATTGAAACAATATCTGCTTAAGAGAAAGGTAAGATCTCAGTGGAAAAAGGACTAATGAAATGGAATGAAACTAATATTAAGTGAAAGTCTGCTTCACAACAACTCTGTTATGGTCTCATAAATAGAAAGTGAACATTTTACAAAGTGTGCATGCTAGGAATTGTCAAAATAAATATTTAAGAACTTTTTGCCCGATGATCAAAGTGGAACAATTTAGAATTAGTACAATTGCATCTTCAAAGATCGAGTTTTGTTTTGTTTTGTTTTCTTTTCTTCCAGATTTGGGGTTATCTCAGTTTTCCTTACCTGTCATTCTCATGAGAATCTTCTTGTGAAATCTGCGGAGGTAGAAATGATAACTCACATTCCTCTGGCCTGGAAAAGCATTAATATTTATTATCACCAATACTCTGTTTAAATAGACTTTGATAAAAGTTAAAATGATTCTAAGAGGACATTGTATATACAAGAATTATCTCTTATTTAAATTGTAGCAAATATATACATCACGTGGATCTAGCTGGGATTGAGCTGTCAAGTTATCTGTATATCTTACCACATCTCTTAGTTACTGTACTTTCTGCAAGAAAATGAAAAATATTGGAAAAATACAGCAATTATTACATACCTGAGATTTGCCAGCGTTTTGATAAAAGCAAAATCCTTCCGCTGATTAGAGGGCATCCAGCGGTGCTTCTCCGCCAAAGCCAAAGTTCTTGCCCCAAAGCCAAACATAGCCGAGAAGCCAAAACGTAAAAGCTTGCTTGGAGTACTAAAAGTGCACACATCAACTGATTGAACATGTCCTAAAATTTTCAAAGACAGACATCAGAAAGTATAAATATTTGTTTTTCAAACCGAATATAACTTACTATCTCCTTTCCACCTAATTTAATTAATAAAGGTCCAGACTCTTCTTTTTTTAGGAAGCCAAGTATTACTAAAGAAAACTAGTATGAATTTAGATACAATTTAGGGTCTGCAAAATAATAATTCTACTACAAAATGTTAAAGTTACAATACCTACAACCAAAACTCAGCTACTCTGTTAGACCAGATGTAGTAGTTTGATCTTTAATGACTGCTCAGATTAAAAAATATATACATACAGTATCAGAGCAAATTATTGTTACATAAATATTTGCAAGATTTCCACCCAGTACGCGCAAGGTTTAAACTTCATACTGATTTAGCAACAGCACACTTACATATTTTATTGGAGGAGTTGTAGAGACTCTTAAATATAAGCTTCAAATGCATTTACTTTTATAATCACAGAATTTAAGCATCTAATTCTGTTCAAGAGAGCCTACATAAAATTGAATAAAAATTATTTTTAATAGACCCTCTGGCTTCCATTAATTTGAGTGTCTCTGATTAAAAAACAAACAGCCCTAGATTTTGCATGTAAAAGCATCTGCGTTCCTATCTAAAACAGAGCAAGGACTCTTCCATTACTAACTGTGAAGGCTAGAAAGTAGATACTCAAGGTAAAAGTACCTTCTCCATTATATTCTTTTCATTAAGAATAGGTATCACAAACCAGAAATGTTCCAATGGAAATATTAATATTGCTCAGCTAAGTATTTGCTCTTTCCTAAGTACAGAAATAAAGTTTTACACCAGCAACCTAGTTTTTCTGCTTTTAGTATAATTACATTTTCACAGTTAAAAACCTATTTGTTGTACAGACAAAATGGAAAGACATATCATTTATCTTTAAATAAAGATTCCCAATGGAATATTTACCCATTATAATGTGCAATGTTGCGGTCACTGGGTGCTTAATGCCGTAGAGTGTGTGGGCCAAGATATTAGTAGTACCTGTAAAAGTGGACACAGGAGGGAGGTACATGCATTATGAAGCACAAAACTCTCTCTCATGTTTTTGCCTTCAAAGTGGCATGTGGAAGGAAGCAGATTATGTGCATGCAGGAGTGACACACACTTAATCATCAGCACACAGAGTCCATTCTCATTTTTGAATAATTCAAAGAGAAATGTAATCTAATTAATGCAATCTATTTCACAAAAGTTTACAGGTGATTATACAATTAATATCTTTCTTTTTTCTCCTCCTTTTTTAGAAAGAAATGCTTAAGTAAATGCAGAAAAATAGGATTAGGAAGTACTGTGCAAGAAATGGAAACTGGAATGAATACCTCAATTTTTCCCAGCAGACAAGTCACTCTAAACATGAAGAATGCTACCAGGAAGCACAGTTTTTTAAGAATACAATAATTTCCATAGTTTATACCCAACAACTCTGCTAAAAATATTTTTCCATGATTTTTCTCTTTCTGTAAAATAAGCATAAAACACAAGTCATCGTTCTAACTACGAATATTATTTAATACGCAAACAGGTAACATTTTCAATTCGGGAACTATAAAATGTAGTTCTATACAGATGTGTTGAGACAAGAGAACCTGAACAACTCGGTTTTGATCTGAAAAGCAGTGCCTGCTTGACATATATGCCCAAAGCCCCTTTCATGTTTTAGTGGCTTATTCCATTTAACCTCTAGATTCAAGCACTTTTGCTCAGCCAGTGAATTAGCTCAAAAGTATCTTCTTGGATCCTACTTTTGCAACTCTAATAGCCTTTTATAAGAATGTAATTTTTTTAAAGTGGGAATGTTTTGGAGTTGGAATTAGAAAACCTCTTTTCAAAAACACAGAAAAGGAAAGCATATAGTGACAAACAGCTGGGATTATTGGAAGTCATGCCAACGGTGTTTGCTTCCTGCAAAGAGACAATAGAGATGTTGATATTCTGAAGAAAATAAAATCTATGTCACTAAAGACCAGCTAACAAAAGAGCACAGGGTCAAAAATACTTCTGAAGATCTGGCTCAGTATGTTTTAACACTGTGACTCCTCATTTAAGCAACAGTAGTTTATCAATGCAGATGACAAAGAGAAAACAAATGACCAGGGCTGAAGTCAGTGCCAGTCTTCATACTGACTTTAATGAGAATTAAATCCCCCTTCCTACTAAATGGAATAGGCACAAGTAATTGAAGTCTTAAGTCTGTAGAGCCCATTAGCATGTGCAGCAGTAAACAAGGCAGAGATGGAGCCTCTCCTGGCTCCCAGGGAGGCCGGACCCGCTCCCCTCGGGGTCTCCAGACCTTGCAAGCAGAGCCAGGGCCAGGCTTGGTACTGTACAGAACAGGAGGCTGCAATGCAAACTTGGCAGAGTCCGTTTCTGCAAAATATTATTCATCTTGCTAAGTCACCTAAACTTTTTTTTATCCTCTGCATAAAGCTAGGATATTGTTTACCAACCACGAGAGAGTTCCCTGAACACTGTTGTGTTACGATGGAGGTTCTGATGAGCGTTTTTGATGCTCATCTCTGTGCTCACGCTGTAAAACGGCATGAAAAGGTTTCAACTGCGCAATGCCAACATCTTCATCACTGGCATATATTTTACCAGAAAAAAATACTATTCCATTAATATAATTTTCCTTGAAAAAAAAAATAACAACAGCTCATTAATGTGTTTTCTTGACACTAGAAACAAGTTCCTGCAACCTCCTCTCTGTATCCCTATGGTCCCTGTGGAACAAAGTACCTGCAGGTCAGGAAGAGCTGGACCGAGCAAGGGACCCAGCAGAAACTGATGGGGAGGCAGGGAAAGGAAGGAGCGTCCTTGGAAGTGCAAGCACTTCTGCAGTTCAATTAACTTAATTAACTAGACCACATGAATATTCATAAGGCTGCTAATGTCTCCCCCATCCAAACAGATAAATGTGATGTAATGACTTCCTAGTCAAGCATATCTAAAATTCTGATGAAAACTGCACCAACATTTTGGTTCCTTGCCTGAAATATCACAGAAATTAACAGTCCCTCCGTAGTACTATGTTTTCGAATTAATTGGAAATCATGAGTTTATTTAAATGAGCCACAGAGGACAAAGAGAGTTCACAGCCAGAGATTCACTCTTGCTCTGTAAGGACTAGGGAGCTTTTCTTGTCCTTCTAGGCCCCCTTCCCCTCCATGCGAATCCCCCTCCCACCCACATCCTCCGGAGCAGGAGTTCCCATGGCAACACTCCCTCTTGCTCACATCCCGCAAAGGCCCAGCCTTCCCTGCGGCCCGGAGCAGCTTGGCCTGCTGCTCCCTAGGGCGCTCTGGGAAAAACACCCGCCTGGGCAGGAGGCGACGGCTTCAGCAGCAGCAGCTCCAGACCCGGAATGTTGAGGTGCTGATTTAGCTACTCGTAGCAGAGGCCCAAGCCCAGACCTTAATCCTTTCCAGTAATGCAGGGCTATACACAGCCCCCGTTCTTACTCATCTATTAAATCTTAATATTTTGTATAATGGATTTAGGAGGGGATTAAAAAAAGATTAACTGACATTTAGTTGCAAGTTGTTCATGTATACAAATATCATACTTATCTATTTCAATATGATCGCTTTTGGATAATTGGTGTATAACATGAAACTGAAATAAAATAAGCTTAACATTTGCTGTGTCTGTTAAGAAGTTTCTCCCGCTATTATATACTTTGTTCTCATCACCTGGCAAGACTGCCTCCAGCTGTATGATATTCAGCCTTCTTTTGCGTGCACACACCTTGCCTGATCTTAAAACATAATAGTGTCACCCTCAAGGGTTTCAGTACTAACAAAGAGAAGCAGGAACCGGAGCAAACCCAAGGAGCACAGAGCCAGGGCTGGGGAGAGGCCAGGCCATCACCCCTCCACCGAGGTGTTCACTGCAACCCAACTGACAAATCAAACTGCTGGCCTAAAATTTGCTTTTGTTTCATTGTTCGTTTATTTGTTTGTTTTTCACAAAACTGAAAAGAATGCTTCGCTGTTCACTTGGCTACAGTGATTTTTTCTTTACTAGTTGAGAACATTTGAAAAGCTGCAAAATATTCTGCCCAAAAGGGGACTGTCCATGCAAAATAACAAAACAAAACAAAAACAAAGCTCCTCTTTTCTCAAAGTAATTGAGACATCAGTGCAGCATTACCCCTGTCTGTATCTATTCTAGATAATCTTCTCTGTCCAGTCCAAATTATACTCCTATAAGTATGAGGCAAAAACTGTGAAAGATGGGAAAAAAATAGAAAACAAGATATAAGTTAATGAAATCAAAAAGTAAGAAAGGAGAGAGAATATTTTTCAAAAAGAATGGAATGCAGCACTATACCTTTTCCTACATAAACTAGAAAAGATTTTCCTGGGATACCATTTATAAACACAAAGACAACTGAGAACCTGTCCAGAAAATTCGAGGGAGAAGATAAAACAAAGGCTTAAAAGAGGCCAATTCTACCAAATAAAAATTTGTATTTTGTGTCATTTCTCCCAGGAGATGAGAGCAAAATTAGCTGCTCTCTATATAGATTAACTGAAGGGAAGTCTAATTTTCTTCTTCTAGAGCTTCTTTCTTTAGAAAAGAACTCATCCGTATCATTAATATAAATAATAAATAAATGTCATTAATATAAATAATAAATAAATAATTAATATAAATTATTCTCTTGATTTAAAATCTAGTCACTTGTAATGTAGTCATTTGGCCCACAGCATCACCAACCTAAATCACTAATATAGGTGTTTTATTCAATAGCTCTCCTTATATAACTGAAGGTTCAGTAGTTCAAACTGCAAGATGTGCCAAAGTGATTTAAAACCAAACTGTAGAGGTACTTTTTGCCTCACCTGCTGGTATTACTCCAAGAGGAAGGGGTGCTCTGGCAGGCCTGAGTACGTAGTCTGTGTCTTTTCCAGCATCTATCTGGGCTTTCAGTAGCAGACCATGAGCAACTTCGCTGACAGATCCATCTCCGCCGACACAAACTACCCTATTACAAAATAAAGATGCTAGGCAGTGCAGGATAAATAGTTTCACAGCTGATCAAACAAATAGAAGGTAGCTGTCATATATCATCTATTTAACGATATTTCAAATACCTATAATCATTCCATTCTTTAAATAATAGGTTAAGAATTCCCTGTCAGATCAGCAAACAGTAACTAACAAAATATAAATGTTGTTATTTCTGCCTTCTTCTGAATTGAAATAGGATTTAAAAAATTAAAAACTTACCTGTAACATATTTTATGCAAAATGTACATAAGAATACTTAACACTGGAGCCAAAGAACTAATCAGATGGTAGAGTTAAGCACGTGCTCAAGTGCTTTAGTGGAAAAGTTTTTTAAGTCTTACAGTCCTGACCCAGACGGACCTTGCACAGTTTTTAACAGCTATTTAACGGCAGCTCAGATACCACCACAGAAGTAGCTCTGCGGGATGAAGAGCCAGCGGCAGCCACGCTGCCGGCCCTGGGCTGTGCCCGCTGCGGCCCCCGCAGCGCAGGCAGAGCCCCTGCTCCTGCTGCACGGCGCAACGCGGCTGCCTGCAAGGGCCCTGCTACAGCCAGCGGCAGCTTCTTCCTGCTGTCATCTCCCTGTTCTGTGCGACTGCTAAATGATTCTCTAGATCACCATGAATGAAAGTTAACAGTTTTTCCACAGTTAAAGGTTTTTCCAAACAAGGCAGGTTTACTTTGGAAGCTGCTTACGTAAAAATCTCATAAATACGAATGTGGTTGGGAAACTATGCCCCACAACTCAGACAAAAAAAAACACAGTAAGCTCTTTGTAAGGAAATATCCATTATGTTATTTATTACTTTGGATTATCTCAGCTTCTGTCATGTTTTTCTTTGGTTCCTATTATTATTATTTCCCAATTATTTCTCCATTTCTAAATTTTGAGGAGTATTGCTTCTCCTCAAAGGTAAGGTATCAAAAAAGGTAAGAGTATATATGAAAAGTTTGGAGTATACTCTCTCTTCCAGCTTGTGAACAGTAATCTCCTGATATTTGTTTCACTGATACCCGAGTTTAAAAGTCTGTGGCACTGCAGCAAACCCAAGAATCTTTGCTACTCTACGAATTGTCCACTTGGAGTGACTTAATTTGGGAAAATAGATATATTTTACTCTCATTCTGGGGACGTGCATTTGTTGGTGTTGAAAACAGATTCAGAGGAATAGCAACAACATTTTCACTTTTGCTCATAACTTCTGATAGTAACACTGATGATAATATTCTAATAATAAAATCTAGTTAATTGCCAAATTTAAAAGAAAAAGCCTGAGAAAATGAAAAAGCAGCTCTCTTCTCAAAGCTATTCCTAACCCTGACTTGTTTTTTATAATGAGCTATCTTAGAAAGGGCAGGAATCTTTTTTTAAATAGCCCTCAAGTCTTCCAGCTTCTTCTGTCCCTCTTTCCCTTTACTTCTAGCTACTGGAGGTAAATCCTGCAGGAGAACTACTTCGAAGTCTTTACACAACGGTAGAAAACAAAACAAAAATACAATGTTTTTCAGGAATCAGACATAAATAACTATGTGCCAGTGAGTGATAATTATTAAAAGAAACACAATGTCCAATGGGAACTACTTTCTTGATATATACAGTCTTGATATACTACAGTCTTGATATATATCTGAATCAGTAACTCATAAAATACCTTCTGGCATAGTTTGGGACGGGATACAAACAATAACTACAGGATTTATTTCCATTCATTACCACAAGCCAGCTTGCTTACCCATCAAATGCCTGGAGTTCACATTCTTTAAGTACTGAAAGAGCATGGCCTTCATATTCAGTTACTGTGGAAAGCAACATTATCAGAAGAACAGTTAACTTACGAGATTTTATTTTTGTCCTTCTAACATAAGGAATATGCATTAAACCAGTTCAGAATTTGATCATCAAATATGTTAAAAGTATAAAAAGTTAAGCATATTTTACTCTGACATTAAAAAAAAATAATATTAATACTTAGCTGATACAAAACATACAGCGAGTTAGTGCATTTAAATTCAGAGAATTAAAGAAAATGTTGTGTTAAAACAGAAGCTTTAGTGTTGACAGTTGGCAAACTTCAAGAAAATGTATGCCTATCCTCAGTTAAGACTGAAATATTTCAGTATCAAATTTAATTGCCTTTGTGTTAGGATATGCAAATTGCTAAATCAAAAAATATGATTTGTTGAACACAGAAATATGAAATCAAGCCAAATACCAGTGGCAACAGAATACAGCAGAGAGAGGAAGGTGGCACAAGCCTACACCAGAGTTCATAGCCTCTGGAGGAAATGAATCTGTCACTCTACATCCACGTCTCTGTGTTTGTTGATGCCCGATGCAGTACTGTAAATGCCAGTGAAGACAGGATAAACTGGCATACTACAGATGGCACAAAGCATCGTAACTACATTTAGCTTTTTCTAGGCCAGCTTTGCCAGAAGAGACAGCCCAGCTGCATCCACCCATCAAAGATTTTTGCTGACTGACATGACACTTGCAGATGGATTTTTTGTGTAAGAATGTGCATCATTATATGCAAAATTACATTAATCTTTCATGCTTGTCTGTCCCTGGTGCTAGTATATTTGAAGCCTTTTCTCCAGTGTTTCTAAATATTGTTAAAATTATTAGCCTTGGTGTCTAAAACAATCATGCCATATCTGTACCTGTTGTAATGCAGTATTTCTACCAACTACTCAAATGCTGCTTACAAGAACTCAGCACTCACCCATTTGTGTGCGAGTTGTGCATCTTAATTGTATATAGAGAACATTCTTCAGGGTCAATGATTTTCTCTTTTATATATATAAATATATAAGTAAGCGTGATATAATTTGCTACACTTTTCCATATTATCTGCATTAGTAGATAACTTTAAAATCTCTCAAATTCCATTAACAGACTTGTAGTGTAAGGAACATATTAAATAAAAAGACAATGACTGACAAAACTTTATATTGTGTGCCTGCAGTCCATAAATTCAGAAAGGTTCAAACATCTTACCATTACATTACTGTGAAAGAAAATCCTCCCACAAAAACAAAGTCAGTAACCAAATTACATTGCATAGAACTGAATGTCATTATGTTCATTTAAAAATAAACAATTTAAATATTTACTATTTTATTTTGTAAAAGAACACATGCTCAGAGACAAATTATGCCACAAAAAATATTTCTTAAGACTTTTTTCTCCAGTCAGCTTTCACTGAACCTACGAAGCCTTCAGTAATGACAACTGAATGAGGGGCACTGCTGGGGTAGCCTATCTGAACAGAGTGCTGCACAGTCTACAACACCAGAGCACCATATTTTCATGCAGCCAATAAGAAACTAAAAGTTGAATCCCTACATAAAAGCAGAGGAAAGCAACACAAAACTAGTTCAACCCTTCAAAACGTGGGACAGCTCCATATGACATGTTTGACTACAGGCACTCTGGTCGTAGCCTAATGCCAATAGGATTAAAACCACTAATGAGAACAACAGATTAACTGGTGTTAACGCTTACAGGAAAGAAAAGCACATGCAGTAAGTTTAAATTGATGATGTTGGCCCAAATTCTGATTTATTCTCTTTTTGTTGGTGGCTGCCTTAGAAACAGAGGAGGAAGGAAGAGGGAAGTAGGTGGCTCTTGCTTTGCCTAAATCCCCAACTTGTGCTACATAAATGGGAGCAAGAGGAGGAAGTCAAATAAGACAGCTTGTTTTGATGACTAGGAGACAGTTCAAGCTATTTATTTTTGTTAAGTTCATGTTAAGACTTAGCAAGACTGTCATATCCCTAAAATACTGGTTCCAGTTATCGGTATTTATCTGAACTTTTGGACATTCTGAATTTAGAGGAAGTTTTGCTGAACTTCAGAATTGTTCCTTCTCCTCCTCCTAAAAGCTATATCCCAATCACAGGTATTTAGTGTAAAGACCATCTGGTGAAAGCCTTCAGATTTTAATACCTAAGTACACTAGTAATCTTTCTGAAAATTAGCATTAGTGACACTGCAGCTTCATAAACAAAACCCCAAATAATGGAGGGGGAAAGACATTCAATTTACTTGAAATGAGTCATTTAGTTTTATTAGAACAGGGTACCAATGAACATTGTTTTTATTTTATTATGTAGTTCATAATGATGCACTCTCTACGAGCACTTAAAATTGATGCAGTTTTCTCATTTTGCCTGTAGGAGGAGTGTTAGTCAGCTAATAAGCACAGTAGTATTTGGATATTTCTAAAAGAAGCTTATTTTAATGATAAGCCACTAAACACTTACTCAGCTAAAATCAAATATTACTTTTCAAAACTAAATAGCTTGAAAATGTTTTTATTCAGTTACCAAAAAAGTTTAAAAACCAGTGATATTCATAGTTCATATTAATTTCAATGAATTAATTAATCTGTATAATTATTACTACAGATTCGACTTATTATTACAGTTTTAAAATTCCAACTGACATTACACAGCTAGAATGGTAATGCTATATATATTGATGAGAATGTTGCCTGTAAAATCAGGTTATGTCCACTAGTAGCAAGGAAATAAAAGACGTATTATTTTAAGCTGGTTAATTCAAATAAAAGAGCTATTTTAGAAACATGATGTATTCTGAATTAGCAACCTCTTACTCAGGCTTGCACCTAAAAAAAGTGACCAGACATGGCTACATTCAATTGCTAAGAAGGCAACATTGTTACTAACCTGTTTATATCATTGTGTCCTGCAGGTGAAATATATGCTATGCAAAAATTAAAATTTATATAATGGCATATTATATGGCATCACCTTGTCTCAAAATGGGAGATTAAGAAAATCTGCCTTTAAGAAATGACCACTCTAATTCTGAGATTTAATTCTTTTTCCTGCTCATTCTTGGGTTCAGTCTTTAATCTTCAATTGATTTTACACTACTTGGTCTTACATGAATAAATACCCACTTTAGCAAGGTACTGCCATATCTGTGCCACTGAGAGGACACTGAGGCCACCCACGGCTACTTGCAGGGCAGCCTGTGACAGGAGGCAGTCTGGACCAGGGCTCTCCCTGAGCCCTGTGCACGAACCACACACAGAGAAGCGACTGATACAGGGGTCTGTGATTCGTTCTATTGGCAAGATGCTTCGGTATCAGACCTGGCTCCTTGCTGTCCTTAACTGGAAGTCTTTGTAGTATCTGATTATTTGTAAATGCGTTCTCTAGACCAAACAGGATTAGGGTTTGCCTTTTCCCACCAAGGCCTGCCCTAGCAGAGATTTAGCCCGTTTCTTCCTGTATTGAGAATACTGCTGCAAAGAAAAGAGGAGCAAAGAGAGACTTCTTATTGACCCTTCTCCTTTTCTTTAGAGACCCAAAAATAATGTTCTAGGTACTGTGCAAGCAGAAATTTCATTGTGTTTAAAGAAATGTTCAGAAAAAGGGATGGATAGAAGATGAAACCAGAAAGCTGAATTGCCCTGAAGCTCAATATTTAAAGGCAGAAGGAACTAAACAAATCTATAAAGTTTTGAGATCCTAAACATTTTCAAGATCCTTTGTGGTGACAGAAGGACCTAGATACTGTCTGGATCCCTTAACTATTATTTGAATAAAAGCAATACATATTCCAATATTATCAACCGAGCTTTAATGTATTGAAGAAATATGCTTTGTGCTTCTGTGATTTGGGAAAAACATCTAGTCGACGTGTGAGTGTTTTGAGAAAAATGATTAAATAATATAAAAAACCAATCCCTAAATTGTTGCTGCAGTGGAATAATCAACACTTACTCCACTGAAGCAGTGGAATTTGGCTTTTATGACACGTGAAGAGAAGTCCAGAGGAATCTGGAGTCTGAATACTCAATCCGCTTCCAAGAACGCACCCTTCCTAACTGTCAAAATTCCCCCAAAACACATAAACATACACAAGACTGTCAGAAATGAGATGTCCCTCCTCTTTTAACACAATGCTTGCACAAAAGATACTCTATCACTTGTATCCATCAAGTTATTTAATGAATAATGGAATTACCAAGACCTTGTAGCTGAAACAGAACTATCCTGCACTGTATTAACTGCAGTTACAAATACGCTACTTGCAGACAAAGCCAATAAGGATTAGCAGTAAGTTCAAATTGTCTTGCCTGCTTAAGTACTAGTTTCAAGCAGGATTAAACTGTGCTTTTGCAGCAACTTACCCGTGACATCCGTTTTGATGTCTGCAAGCTTAAAAAGAGGTGCAACTTGTTCATAATAAACATGCGTGGCTTCTCTTTTGTGGCTGCTTGGATTAACAAACACTTTTAAGGATTTTGGTCTATTTTGAAAACCTAAAAAGAAAACACAAAACATTTAAGAATATATAAACAACCCAGCCATTTCTACAGCTTAACTGAGTTTTAATATTAGGAGTGGTATTAGGACTTTAGGAAGATTAAAAACTGCAAATTAAAAAAAGTCTCAACCTCTTACTGGAAATAAATGCTATTCCTCTGGAAGTTACACCATGGTGCCCAAAGTTCTGATCACTTACACAGACAGCTAATAAACAGTAAAAATGAGTTAGACGAAGACATCATGAGAATAAGAAAAAAAAAGTTTATATCATATTCTAGGTTAAGGTTGATATGGGATCAGAATGAATGTGCAGAAGTTATAAGACAGAGTGACCAAAAAAAAAATCCCAAATACCCTATTTTTGCAATTAAATGCAAAATATTTTCCAGTAGGCAAATGTCAGTAATACACAAAAGAAATAATTCTACAAATTCAATAGCTTTATATTTCTTATAATATACACTACACAATGATACAATATGAAGAAAATTTCTTCATTTTAAAAGAGTTCAGAAGAAATGAAAAAAAAGACAATATAATTCAAAAGTCTAGAAGTTATTATTCATTTTTTAAAAAAATCAGCTATATTTAATTCTGGCAAGTAACATGGATTTTGAATAAGCAACAGTAAAAAATATCGCCATACAAGCAGCACTATGTCTTGTGCATTAATTCAGAGATAATTCTTCTGTGAAATTAATTTTGCTTTTTCAAACATTCTTTTTTTTTGTTGAATCATAACAAATTCATATAAAACAGTAACACCAGTACTTTTCAAGTGCTCTTTCTTAGAATTTCTGTAAGTGTCATGATTCGGTGAGATTGCCTTTGACTAAAAAAGTCAGGTGTTGGCATGCAATGTTACTGTTTCTTTCCTAGTTATTTAAGAATATGATTTGAACAATTTTGTATTCAATTGCTTCATGTATAAATTCTAATTCTGTCTTTAGTAGCAGATTTAAAGATACTGAAGGAAGTTGTATATACCAGTTTGCCACTACTATAAGCACATACAAAACCAAGGTTTCTAATCATTTTGATGGCATTATTTCAGTAAAATTGCACACACTTTAGGCAAGCATTTTTCTTCAAAAATGTTATGCTGAGGAGCTCTCTGTGATATACCATTTTCTGTACTTTCCACTGAAACTTGGAAAAACATAAGAGGAAAAATCACTGCAAGCATGGCCAGGGGGCTGGACCCAACAACTTACAAGGAGAGGTTGAGGCAGGTTGGGTTTGTGCAGCATCAAAAAGACCTTACTGATGCTTTTAAGACTTCTTGCAGGCACACAGCAAAAGGACAAAAAGACAAAGTAGCAGCAAGGAAAATTTCAATTTGAAACAAGAAAAAATAAAATTCTTCACAACAAGGGTGGTTGAGCCATGGATCATGGTCCCCAGCGAGGCCGTGGATGGGCCATCCTTAGAGATTTTCAGAACTCACCTGGACAAGCACCAGCAAGCTGAGCTTGTTCAGAAGCTCACCTGCTCTGAGCAGGAGGCTGGGAAAGAGCACCTCTTGAGACACTTCTCAGCCCAACTTACTGCAGGATTCTATGGGAACAGAACCCTAAGTACTGGGGGAAGCACCGCAGCGAGCTCCTTCCTCGCAGGAGCTACAGCATAAATAAGGAAGACTACTCAGAGCACAAAAGGTCCCAAGAGCTATTAAAATATACAGCCATTGAGATAAAATATACAGCTAAAATATATGGTCATCGAGACCGTAAATTCAAGACATCTAGAAATCTGAAGTAATAATATAGCTTTTTACAACAGGTAAAACTATACTTATATTAAGAAAAAAAAATAAAATTGTAAATTGGTATTTTGTCTAAACTGCCAGGAAAAACTGAATGCAAAGCTAGAAGGATAAGGCTCCGGATTTAGCTAAATTAATGCATGTGCTCTGATGTATCTTATCTTCTCTACAGGAACTTGGGCTCAACTGGCCCCTAAAGGCTCAACGCACTCCAAACTAACGTGTCATAAAACTGTAAAAGTCTAAGAGTCTAAGATTTCTAAGTAAAGCATACTTTTAAACATAAACATACAAAACAAAAGAATACACAAACATATCTTGCCATACACAAAGCTCAGGGGAAAGAATAGGGGCATACAGAGTTTGTAGAAGCAGGCAATGCCGTGAATCCAATGAATCCTGTGACCTAGATTGCACGAGCTAGGGTTAGTTTTAACCTAAAAGAGGTGCAATACGAAAGGAACAAAGTAAATATGATATCTCACTTTAACATGAAATTTAAAACTACTTTTTGAGGCCCGAGTGGCAACATAAAGATTTAAAAGAATTTAAGCAGGCAGCGAAAAAAGATTTTTTCTCCAAACTGGAAAGGTTGTATATTTTAAAGAAAACTTAATTGGATTTTTCTGTTTTACTCTTACCTGATATTTATTCAAGAACAGTAGCTGATTGTATATACTGAGCTATAGTTTAGAGATAGAGTCACTAGATTTTTTCCAAGGCATAAATCCTAGTGAGATTTCTCACCGAACAAATGAATTCACAGGCTAAAAGTGTTATAATACTCTCTTTGTGGTTCGAACTACTCTCTCAATATTGCTTTTCGATTTTTAAGAAGGAAACACTATAGAAACAGCTATCACAAATGCATTCAATCAATATCTTTGAGAACAGGAATATGGCATAGAACTGATGTACTTTTGTTTGTGCCAACGAATGTGAATGCTCACGACAAAAATTATTTACCACTCCCTGTGCCCCGGACGCATTTCATTAAATGAAGCGGTCTGATGTGTTGTGAGGATCTATGCAATTAGTTAAAGGTGACTTTTTTTGCACAAACAGATCAAAATCTCTGGTAAGCTTTTCAACCTAACAATGCTCTCTCTATTTTCCTTCAAGGAGAGTAAAGCCGCGTGGCCAAGGCAGTCTTTCCCGGAGCCCATAGGGGACGCGGGGCTCTCGGCCTGCGGCTCCGTCTCGCATTCTGCTCTCGCTGCCGGCAGCAGCCGCTCGGGTGGCACCGGCCCCGCTGTCTCGGGTGAGCAGGAGGGCCAACTGCTCCGCGGCGCTGCAAACGCGCCGACGGGGCCCGGTTTATACTCTCTCCGCGGGGCCCGCGGGGAAGCGCGAGTGCGGGCGGCCGAGGCAGGCGCTCACCCACAAAGGCGCGCGGGCGGCGGGGCACCCCAGTCCGCGGAGAGGGGCTGCCCCACGTCGTGAGAGCCCAGGGTCGTGCGCTGCTGCCTGCCTTGATAAACACGTTGGGATAAACAAGGATATTGCACCCAAGGAGAACTAGTAACGCCAAACAGAGCTGCTAGCGTAGCTATGGAGACACCGCTGTTAATATTAACTAACAGAAGTTAATGTTTAACACTAATGCTTTTAATTAAAACTTTGTGCATGAGGTTTGAGACATTTGTATCAAATCCCATGGTGAGAAAAGGTACTACAGAGCAGTACATAAAAATATAATGCACTTAATGAGTTTTTAGCTACTTCATCATTTATTCTCAACTGTATTTATTGTCACATGGCTCTCAGTTTCTAAAGTAATATACTCTTGAATCAGATGTTAACAAGCCTAAGTGCAACCATGGTTATTTTTTTTCAAAAAAAGACGTGAGCAAGAATGGCTCATTATCTATTTTCTTTTATTGCCCTGTCTGTGTTAACCCCATACGTGACCATGAGTGCTTGCACATGCAGACAGTGAATCTCACTTGTATCTGCAGTCTGTTCACTGCAAATGCCCACAAGTGCCATACGGAAGGTGTCACATACACAAACATGGGAGTCCTGCGGTCTGGCGGATCCAAGGTCTGACATGAGCTCAACAGCATCCTGGAGATGGCTTAAGTCGCTGTCCAGGGTTTTCAAGGCACCAGTCCAGAACCCTGGCTCCATAGGTGGAGCCACACGCTTTTAAGATAGCAAGCGTTATTTTGAATCAGCTTAAGATATTAGCATGTATGGTTCTTCTGAACTCCACTCAGCAAGTTCTTCATACCTTGCAGGAACACACTTGAACAAAAGCAAAGTTGTGCAGAAAAGAAGATTTTATTTAAAACTAGCACACATACCAACACGATGGTAGCACACGTCACACTGACATAAAGAGGCCTAAGGTCAGGCACCGTAGCGTCCCTTAACTGACTCTATAAAAGATCCATATGCTCCATAAAAGATCAGGACCTAGACATACGTCAGGCTTGTAGGAAACACTCTTGTCATACTCAAAACACAGTAAAAGGGAAATTGTGGATACGGTATTTCAGGAGACAGCTAAAGTCCTCTCTAAAAAGAATCTCCAAATGCAACTCTAGATCATATCATCCCTGATGAACTTGCTATTTAGTAACAAGCATTAAAAAAAAAAAAAACAGCTAAAGAGAGAAATAGATACTACATTTACTTTCAGCTCCTAGAGACATACCTAGTAATATTTAGTCATTATGGCAAGTAACAGTCCACTTTTATTGACAGTCATAAACAAACATGCATATACAATATTTTGGAAAAGCACCTGCTTTTAGTTTGTTCCATCCTATGAGCACTAAAAAATCTTCAGCTAAAATGCAGCAGTTAAGCAGGAAACTCACCTATTTGTCAGATTCAAAACAAACAAACAAAAAAAGGTAGAGATAAAACATATTTTAGAAAGATCAAATTTAAACTTTATATTTCAGATCATAAGCAACGCAAAAAGAAGCCACTCTGTGAGTTCATCGACCAAGATGTGACCTGAAAACATATTCTGAAAACAAGCTGGAAGAAAATCTATGAGAATTCATCACTTTTTAGAGAAGAGATATATCAAGGTACCCACTATGACTTTCATTACTGAAGACTTAACAAAATTTACTTGCATTGCAAACTTTTAGGCCATATTTGTATCCCATTAGGAATTTCCTGACAAAATTTCCATGATTTTTAAAGCAGTAGAATAATTTTCTGAGTTATATTGTCACTGTAAATTAACAACTGCAATTGGCTGTTTAAATTGCTAATGCATCTCCACAACACTGAATGTGAAAATGCTGCTGAAGATTTGCTGATTTTTCAGACAGAAATGGGTGGAAATTCCATTCAGCCTTCAAAATTTAACAGTGCAGAAAATGTTCTATTGTAATTACACAACTTCAAAAATAAAAATCATTTAACTAAATTATATGGGAGGAATGTGTTGCTGTTCTGATTCCTGATGACTTCTGAAATAAAAAAGGTGGAAAAAATGCACTGCTTGGAGACAAAGGAAAATCTGTGCAAGGTTTGACTCCTGGAGAAAGATAAAAGTGATAGCAGAAACAGAAAGAGCAGCCCTGCACAGAGAATTTTTTTCAGATTCAGGTGGATTTCAGACAGAAAGCAATGAAAGAGAGACTGCACCATGAAGCCAAGGCAACCTGAGCAGGAGATGTGAACATATGGTATCAGTGCTCCTGACGGATGGAGCGCGATCCGCGAACAAAACAGACATTTGCTCCTTATGCAAATGTCCTTGCCTTTATGTGGAGCTGCCGATCTGCAAGGATCTTGCCACTTCTGCAGATTTAGATATTTAGAGATAAAACCTTTCCAGAAGGGTGAAGCAAGGCACTTTTTTGTTAAATACACATTTTTAGTTGGAAAATACAATATAAATCATAAGCAAACAATATAACCATGCACCATTAATACGTATGTTATTTTATAATCTCTTATAACTGCTTTAGACAAAATTAAATAGGAGCATAAGTACAGTATAAATCACTATTGAAAATGTCGCTTCTTTACATTACAGATTTGCAAAATTTGTATTCTGTAATCTTGCTTATATTAACAATTCAGCTGGAGTTTTAATAGTCTGCTACAATACGGATTGTTTTTCTTCTGTAGTAAACACACTCTACTACAGTCTGCAACAAGAGACAGGCTGCTTTCGTTTTTGTTTTTAAATCACTAATGCACTGTATTCTGTGTCTTTTCAATACTGGTGGCGTCATGTTACAGTGAGGAGTTAAGGGGGTATTTTTTTCTCTAAAAAGGGAGAAAAAAAAACTTTCTTAAGTGTGATGCAACTTCTATAAGAGGGAACTATTGTGAAACTACCATTAATCTAGGCAAACACAGAAAAAATTTTTTTAATAATGCATTGTCCCTCATCACTAGCTAGTATCAATATGTTTGATATCAAGTTATACTTTTTTCCCCTGCCATGATTCTAACACGGAAGAAAATTTAATTAGCAAAGATAATGTATTTTAGGGGACAGAAATATGCAAGTTTGTCGTCCAAAGATATCATACACAAAGAACACACATGACAACACTGTTGCCCGGATGATCTACCACCTCTTTGATGTCCTTACACCAGTATGTTTCAGCATACGCTCACTACATGGGTCTAATAACCTGCTTTTAACACCCACAGAAAAGCTTGAGATTGCCTGCAAAATCTTGACTACATAAACACTGAAGCTACAAACAATAGTTGATGAAAATTAAACTCTTTTACAGTTCTAATTAGATGCCAAATCTGTAACAACTACTACTTAGAAGTACCAATTCCTTCACCTCTTCCCTAAGGCTGCTTCCCACTAAAGATATTTTTCCAGAAGAACCGCAAAGAATTCCCAGGACAAGTTGTTCCCAGGAAGGATAGCCGTGGCCTCCCAGCTGTAACAGTTCTGCACATGCAGGACCTTGCTACTTGAACCTGCCTACAGTAAAAGCAATCAGCAGTGTGATTACATTGTAGTGATAATGAGAAAAAAAATCTTACCATCTCCTGATGGCCTAGGGAACAACTGACCAAAGTAACCTTGCAGTAACCAGAGTCCCTCATAGCACACTTTCCATGGAGATGCCATGGCTTGACATCCAATTCTTTGTACCAAGAGCATTTGGAGGCTGCTGTACTTCCCTGCATTTCCCATGTTCTCACTCTCTGAAGGAAAAGTGTGCACTGCCTACCCTCATTCCTCCCTCAGGAGAGGATTTTAAATGACTTGACATAACAGAAGCGAGGAAAACATCTATAAGCAGATTTTAAGAGACAACAGTTCCAGGCCCTTTTTTCCCCTCCTTGACCGTGATTATCATCTGCTTTTCCCCTCTTTAATTACCTTTGATGCAGAGTCCACCGCAGGTGCCCGAGGCAGCTGCCTGCTTGCTTAGTTAAGAGAGACCCTAAGAGCCTATCGAGTCCCAGGACCCTTTTCACCTATGAACTTATACAGAGGAAAGCTGTTATATCCGACTAGTCTCCTAAAGAATCAGCATGGCTGTTGAGTGGGAGCTCCTGAAGAGCCCCAACTGAAGAGACCTAAAGACTAACTGCAGTATCATTAAATATACTGTAATTCTGAGCAGAGAGAACAATATACTCTAAGAAGCAGATTTCTCTTAAGTCTCTTCAAGTGGAGTATATTAACCTTTTACTTTAATATAGTGTTTGAGCAATTTAAGACATAGCACTGCTTTTAAATTTTACAAACGCACACACCAATTTACTATTATCACTCTTCTAAATTTTACAGTTTACGCATAAATCTTTAGTACTAAAGAACCCTGCTCATCCATAACATTTACATGTTTAGTATTGTATTTTCTGTGTTCTTTTTTTTCCAGGTAAAATGTTTTTCTAAGCTTCATTCAACCCTACATATCGCCAGTAGAAACAAGTCTGAAATCATAATAATTAAATCAAATCCAGCTGAGTACTTACCATTCAAAATTTCCTTCAGACACTTAAACCATGCATGGCAGTGATCTTCACTGAAGTTATGCAAATGGATAGCACAGTCCGTCAGCTTATTTTCTTCTTTATACAAGCATTTAAAAATTGTGATACCTAGCAAAGTGCCGCCTTTTTTCTGTCCAGCAAAACGACGACGTTTCAGTTTTACGGAAAATACATCTTTCATTTCAATAATTTCCTCTTTAAAGGGTAAACCTGCGACAGAATCACCTGTGGAAAGAAAAAACGTAGAAACTGTTATCAACATGATTAGGAGTAATATTGTAGAAAAATTGTAATTGTAATATCTTCCTCTGTAGCTTCACTCATTGCATCTACTCATTTATGTTGCAACTTTTTGAACATCACTGGATTTGTATTTTGGAGAAGATTTGGGGGTTTGTTTTAAAATCTTGGGGTGCTCATGCACAAACATGCCCTGTGGCTGCCATCGCTGTCACCCTAATGACACCGGCCCAGTGTGCCTCTGGAGAGGTTCTGCTTGAATTACTCTGGTAGAGGCTTCTCCTTTCCTGCTCCTTAAGCTGCAAGACACTCGGTTCCTCTAAAACGAAGCAAGCCACACACCACAGCAGAGGACACAAGTCGTTACTCCTGTAGGTACTAGACGGTCTCTGTGCACCAAGGGGAAAACTCCTCTGACTTCTTGCAGCTCCAGCAGATCCAACAGTTTAGACCAATAAAGAAGGGTCTCTCTGCAGCCCAAGGCAAGAAAAGGCAGAATCCTTCTGCTTGAGGAATCTACTATCGGCTGCACCAAGTTGCCAAATAACTGACTGCAGGTAGAAGCATGACTTTCCTGCATTTCCCACATACTTCTCCAAAACTTGCATTTTACGATCTTACTTTTTCAATATCTCAACTACTAAGATATAAAAACAGGAAAAAAAAAAAAACGTACCTAAAGGGAATACTGTGACAAGTAAATATTTGTGGGTCATTGAGCTAATATAGAAATGTCAACACCAAAGCACATGTGAAATTGTCTTTAGAGCAGATTTTCAAAGGTGTACAGTAAATAAAGAGGAGGCAAACCACGAAACTGTACAGAAAAGGACCCCAAAGCTAAGCTTACACCACTATGATCACAAGCATGAAAGTATTTTCTATAAAGTACACTGAATGAAAACAGCAGACCAAGGGCAAAAAAGTTAAGATGGAACAAATGCACTTGAGCTACCATCTTGTAAGGTGCAAAGGGTGAATTGACATTGTACAGTCTGCATACTAACATTCACCAAATCTGAGATCCTGGTTTCTACTTTCCTTAATTCTATTTCAATTCTAGAAATATTTGTATGCCTTAAATGAAATGCTGAAAGATATCCTTTATTAATTATGTACAGCTACATATGTAGTTTAATATCTTTAAAACCTGTTTTAGCTTGTTTTTAAAGCATTTTCAAGGAGATCTGCTTGTCTTTTTTTCCAGAAATAACCACACATACAAAAAATAAAAAAATACCAGCATGCTAACTGGTAAAATAAAAAAATACCAGCACTTTAGGAACTTAAGGTAAATGCAAAAATCCAAATGAAATATAATGAAAATATGGATGCAATCAGATATGCAGCACTTTTTCACAAATACATGTTACCTGTCTTTCCTTTTTAAATATTTTAAAATAGACACTGGTTTGGATTCATCTATTAGCTTTGCTACGTACATCACGAATTCTATTATGCTACAGTTATGCATGAGTTTAGATTACAACAACCAGCCATTTTGTTCTGGGTAAATCAAGTCAAATGAAAGATTTAAAATATTCTGTAGCTCCTTCCCAACCAGTTTCCATAAAGCGACCTTTAACAAAAGGTCAGGTAAGGTTTGTCTTTTCTTTAGTGCCATGATTTTACTTGCTTTTAAACCTACCTCTTACTCCATATTTGTCAAATTCTTGTATTGGTCAAAAGCACATCAACATTTTTGCAAATTAAAACAAACACGTTCTAGTAAGTGTTATTCTTTCAAAAATAGCAACTGTCTCTTTTCACTCTACTGGAGTACCATTTTCAGATGCACCTTTGAAAGCCTATGAATTGTTGGGTTACTGAATCATACAAAAGCTTCATCCTCAAGTTTTAAATTGTACAGGAAACACTGAAGTAGCTAGTAGATCAGGAGAGTAAATTCTTACTTGAGCTGAACCCAACATCTCAAGCATTTTTATCTCTTATTTTTACTATGAAAGATCACCACAAATGCAATAAAATGGCATAACAAATAAAAATTCACATGAAGAAATCAAGTAATTTGCTATATCTATACAATTTGATGCAAAATAACCAATTTCCTTTAAAATAAAATATATAGTGGATTAAACACTTTTTAAAATTTAAAAAACCCTGTTGGTTCATTAGTATCATATTGGTTATTGCTAGCTGTTTCAGGACATTAACTGTCCTCTCACATTACTTAGAAAGATATGGGGTACCATCTGTTCTTGCAAGAGATTTAAGAATACATCTATTAGATATCATGCTATTTATTTAATTCAGTACCTACTTCCCATTGTTGTATCTTTTGAAAAAAAAGTCAATTTAATTACATGGAATAAAGATAATCTCTTCTGCCAGGCTGCCCTGTCATCATGAGAGCAGAGCGGGAACCTGCATAAAGTAGGTTACAGGCGTTAGCAAGAGTAAAACTCACAGCACTTAACATTTAACAAAGATCTAACAAAAACAGAATATATGGCACTTAAAAAAAATTACTACAAGCCAAGGGCTTGTCTAAATCAATCTCAGCACATCTGTCTGATGTAGAGCGTAAACAGGATTAGAGCTGGATTTATCTGCTTGACGCTAATTGTACTCACAGTTTCTGCACATGTCCACTTTTTTCCAAATATAGCATGAAAAAATAAGCCTGCCTGATACATGAATTTCTAACAAGTTTTATGCATCTATTTTATCCTATCACTGATTTTAACTAATGAGACTATCCTACTTTTTCTTCCCTGGCTATTTAGAGTAGTCAAATCTCTTATTCAATAAAAAAGCATTCTATCTAAATATACCACACACCAAGCTGAATCAAAAGCACTCAAATACAGCTTAATTGTAAATAGAAAACTAAATTTTAATTAGCTAAACTAGATTTTAAACAGATTATCTTCTGTTTGCAGCAAAATCAAAACATACACAAAGAAAGAAGCTGTACTACTCAAATATAAAACAATTCGCAAAGAAAAATTAATTTTTAGAATACAGAGACCAGAATTTCAACAAAAGAAAACATTTACTGTACAGTTTTCCTACAATAGGTGCCTAACAACTAAACATGATATTTAACAGCTTAGCTCCTATAACAAATATCTGAAGTATTTGGAAAAAATGTGGGAGGAAACAAAGGCTGTTTAGTTGAAGCACAAGATTTGGGTTTTGATAAATGAGTTATGCTCCCTTGGTCACAAATTCTTCTTAAGACCTTTGGGAAACCATCTAACCGCACTTAAATTTATCTACGAAATGTAGCTATTACATGTGTTATCCCATAGGACTCTCTTAAAAGGTTTATGCCCTTCATAATTCAACACTATTCCCGACTGCAGTGTAACATAAAAGAAATAACTATAAAACGAAAACCATCATGAGGGTACCTAAGAAAATACAGTGAACAACAGCATCTGCCAATCTTAAGCAATGGACTTTAATGGATTTTAAGTGAATACATCTAAAATTGCAACCTGAACACCATCCGTTTGGCAGCCAAAGACACCTACATATATAAGGACTCTTAGAAGATAGGTCTCATCTCCCTGCTTATTCCATAATTGCTACAAACTACCCAGCTAGACCTCTGTCCTGTCAAGCTGGGACCCAGTAATAACATGCAGGTTGCTTCTTCCTACATTTTATTCTCCTCTCTGAACTCTCTCCATGTTCCTGGTTACTCTTTCCTCCCCAAACCACTTGATTCCAATCTCTGTTCCACCAGCTCTTTAAAAACTCCTCCTTCCCAGCATGTGCATCAAAGCTAGGAGGTTGTGTACATGTGCCTGCCCAGCAACCCTCATCCCTGCTGCAACTGAGGGGAGTGTTTCCTCTTAGTCCTCAAAGTCCTGTCCTGGAGCATTCTCAGGGTTTTAAAACATGGGCAAGTTTCACTATACCTTTAATAAAATGGCAATAAACTCCTGACCAAAAAAAAAAAAAAAACTGCCAAACTGCTTAGGTCTGGCAGAAATGGAAAGAAACATGAGACTAAATCAAGGGCAGAGGTTTGTACAGTTGGGCTCAGCATAGTCTTCCTTGCTGGGACTGATGCCCTCCAGATAGCAGGCAGGTGTGTAGACCCACCCTGGGAGCACAAACATGTCCCAGGACTCGGGATGCCACCCGATGTCCTGCCCTTGGTGACGCCCGGCAAGCAGAGGGCAGGACTTGTCTTCTCAGGGTGAAGCTCACTGGGCATCTAATTCTGAGGGCTTCATCAATGACTTGCTCCATCTGAGTTTGAGCTGCAAAATACTTTGCTACTTCTGCAATTCAGGCCCAGAATAATACTGCTTAGAATAATATATATTCCAAAGGGAAGCCAGGTAAACAGTGAGTAGTTCCAAGTCTGAGCAGCTTAGATGATGCATGCAGCAATGATTTTGTTTTTAATGATTATGTCTTTTCATTAACATCACACTAAGTAAGAAGATATATTTACCATAGAAAGCTCTATATTTATAGCACGACCCATATAGTGCCTAATTTCATAATATGATTAGGAAGTACCAGCAAAGCTTTTAGTAAGTGCCTGAAACTTAGGGGCTTTTCATGCAATAAATGTAGTTGTCAGTGTAACAAACCTCAGTGATTTGGGCCATTTTGTAAAGTGCTTGAAACCACAGGCATCAGCTAAATGACACAGAGCAGTCTTGAGAAAACAAGAGAAGAAAATAAATGAAAGTCCCCTCCCATGGCCATATAATATCCTTCAACACCTCAAGTTAGCAGTTACTTCCGACTTCGACTCTTATAGGCCAGAGATCTGCTTCAGCCACAAACACAGAGTTATAAACCATCCATAATATTAAATATCCTGGTCAGGGAACTCAAAATGCCACATCCAAATGTTGGCCTTCAGAGGCTTTCAAGACAACCTTCTCTGCAGGAAAAAAAAAATAGTATAGACATTTCCCATGCTAAACACAGCACAACTTCATTCCTGAAGCTATTGGATGTTAGCAGTCCATGCTTTTATGTATCTAAAAGGAAGCACAGATAACAACTGCTAGACAGGCTCATCTAAGCACTTCTCATTGATTAATGGGTACATACTTGGTTTTATCCCCATCCATCTTTAGCTTTTTTTTTCTTCTTGAAGCTTTCTTCCTAGCCTTAGCCATCCTTTGCATCATGCTGTTTTTTCTACAGCAGGAGATGGCAACAGTGCCCTCAAAATCACCTGACGAGCCCCAGGCCTCCTGCAGCACAGTGGCCCTGTAGGAACACTGCACCATCTTACCTGTAAAGATGAGACTCATATTTTTTCATCTATAACACATCTTTAGGAGACTTAAAAACAATAACAAAAACAAAAACTAGATTTTTGTTATGTGATCTTTGCAATACATATTTTTTCGCTCTTACTCTTAAGAACACTCTTCATATTTTCAGTATGAACCTTTTCCAAAACTTTTCAATAAGGCTTGAAAAGTAGTTTTGGTATATTGATATTTTATACCTCACAATAGATATGTAGTACAAATAAATAATTACAAGTTACATAGAACACAATGCAAAATTTAAGGTACACTTCGTTTTGACTGGCATACAATGTAGCATTTATATAAACAGAAGGCTTACAAAATGCAAGCACTTCAGGAGCTTTCCATTATTATAATAAACAATTGACTGCATTTACAGTGATTCATAATCCTGCAACTGAGAAAATTACAGCCTCAGACTTTCATCAATTTTAAAATTTCGTTTGTAGTTTATCCCTATGACAAAGCTTTTACACAGAATTTGATACCAATGTGATGTGACACAACTGAACCAAACCTTAATTTCACTCACAGTAAGAAATCACAGGATTAAATAACACTGTGCAGTCTTTTAGAAAAGTTTATTGCTTCCAGATGGATGCAAGTTTCCTTTCAGCACTGATTGTATCTTCTGTACACAGGGTGCCAATGTTACTACAAATATGGATAAAATGCGGTTATAAAGATAAATTTTTAAATTATTAACATAAACAGGCTTGCACTAAACCACCTCTCTCTACAAAGGGAGGTCTACTACACGAGAGTGATGTGGAGTATCACAAAGGTTCAATATAAAAACACATGCCCCTTTTAAAAAGGATCACAGTCCACATCGGAACAAGCACAAATGTACAAGGTCCCCACAAAATGGCTTGTAATTCCAGCCCGTGCTCTTTGCCCCATGGTGTGTTGTGCCATGTGTCTCACGGCATGAGGCTTCCTACCACGACACCCACCTGCGCCCGGAGCGCTGCGCAGCCCGGTCCTCGCTCCCTCCCTTCAGCAGCAGGCACGGCACAAAAGCACCCTGCGAATAAGCAAGTTCTCTCTGCTAACTTAAATTTAAATGCTCGTGCATACAGTACTGCCCAAACAACATCAACAGTTGTTTTAATGGAAAGGATTACTTTGAGGTACACCTAGTTAGATGATTTTCCTTAAGAAAGAATTATAATGTTATTTTAGAAATTAAACTACACAAGAATAATTGGGGAAAGATGGTCTTTTGAGATGGTTCAATATTTTACGCTTTTATACAGTTTAGGGGTAATAATAATGGATAATGAGCAAATTAAAGGCACATTTTTGAACTTATCACAAGACAAAAAAAAAGGAAAATCTTTTAGATTTATATAACAACCACTAAGCAAAATAAGTTAATGAATTTTAAAATAATATGCAGAAAACTTGCTGCAAGTGTGAAAACAGAAAATGTTAAAAATGTATTCATACAGCATTAAATCTTATCACAATGAACCACACAATTCAGAATTAGCTATCAGTATAAAGACAACCTTCACTTGTAGACCAAACTACATTACTATACCTAGTTAGACACTGAAACCTATGCATTTCCTGATAGGCATATCAGCTGTTAAAATAAATAAATAAGATATACGCTTTGCATCCTTGCATATACTAATAATCTCACATTGCTGAGCAAGTTGCTAGACATCTCTTGCTGCCTCCTCTTACCTCTAGTACTGTAGCTACACAGCACATTTGACTATCTATTACTAATTGTAATCGTCCAAGGTGACTGTGAACGGTAGCAGAGCATGGAATACGTTCCTGGAAACCTGAAGAGTAGGTTGCCTCCTAAAGCAAAGTTCCTCACTGATTTCCTCAGGCAAAATACACAATTACCATCTGAGACATTCAAGCCCTTTTTCCCCCTCCTGAGAGGGAAAGCGAGACAGAGAAATGTTGCACCAACAAACAGAAATATGTTGGGGGAGAACAGCAACATGATCCAGAGAATTGTCTGGGCACTGTTGGGATGATGGAGCAGCACAGGGAATAGAAAGAAGTACTAGAATCAAATGGAAAGTTCTACTGAAGAAAACTGTTCTTAGTAGTGCAGATGTAGGCAGAGTTGCAGAGTAGTTACATGCGTGTTTTATGTGCAATATAATTTAAGACATAATTTAACCAGTTTCTGGTACTTTAAGATGGCAAATCTGGGTCAGAGCAAAAAGTCACTCAGCTTAGTATCATGTGCTAAACAGTCACCATAAGGATATGGTGAGAGAATACCAGGAATAGAGCAAGCAGCTGTAGTATTTCCTCTTCATGCTTTTCCAGTCTCTGTGTGTTTTCATGCGTAGCATCTTGATCCAATGGTGATTTCTAGGTATTTCACAGCCCTCAGATGAGGCCTTCAGTTTCTAGCTGATTCCACACAAACTTTCAGCCTCCACGCTGTCCTTTGGCAGAGAGTTTCACATGTTGGCTCCTCCTTACATGAGTACTCCTGCAGCTTTCAGCTCAGTTACTTTCAGCTTCACTCCATGGTCCATGCCCCTTGTTTTGGGAAGGGGACAAGGCCCATTGCCACATGTTGTCTCTGCAGCGTGACACTCACGCGGGAGCCGCTCCGCCACAGTCGGGCTGCCACACTCCAATCTTCCTTCAGCTCCACAACGGCTGCATCGAGAAAGCCAGAACGGCACGCAGCATCCTGGTGCGAACATCTTGGTTGGCACCTGCCTGCTCAGTAAATCAAGTTATCTGCTTTTTCCCTCCAAGTATTTCCTAAAAATTCCTAACACGATGATCCTAAGAACTATTTAAGCAATACATATTTTTTCCTACATAAGCAGTCCATGATCATACACATAAGGAAAGGATTAGCTATAGCTCCCGGTATTGATCCCAAGCATATGACATTTAAATAACGAAAAAAGATTGAACTATTTTGCCTAAGGGCATCAACTCTTGATACTCTGCCTAGTGACATCTGTAAAACGGACATTGCTCTAAAGTTTTCTTGGAGGAGAGAACCAATGCTCTTCAAGTGTCTCTATTTTAACCAAACATACACACTCAGCATTTCTGTCTTTGTATCTTTGTTCCCTGCCCAATTTTTCTCTCTTCCGTACTCCTTTCAAACCAGACCATTAACACCAAAGGTATTATGAACTATTCAGGCAGCCTTCAGACCATGAAACAGACACAAAGAAAACACATTTAACAAAGCTGCCTTTCTACTATAAACTCATTTTCAAGTCTGTTCTTGCATGCAAATGAACACTGCTAGTGCGGAACTTTTATACAAGCATATGTAAAAAACAAAACACAAACACAGCAGCTTATTTAAGCAAGGCAAACAACAAACAGCTATAGGCATAAATCATACAGGGGGTTCAGCAGCCTATTCCTTCCACAAGTTTCTGTAAACCAAGCAAGACTTAGGGAACAAATTTTCCAAAACGATACCTGCTTGTTTCCACCATATTTTAAATAATTAACTCCCCAACAAATGTAAATGCAAATAAAATGCTTTTTGATTTCATTTTTGTTTGTACTACAGTAAAAATAAATACAAATAGTTAGCAAATATTCTTTTCTTTTGTTAAGCAACTCCCTAAAACCATCTCAACTATCACTATTCCTCCACGACAAAAGATCTATGGAACTCAAAAAAGATCTCGGAAGATCTTAGCTTAGATCTGTGATTACAGCCTAGTTTAATGCCTGCAGTAAAGTGAACAAAAGCCATTGCCATTTCATGTTTTTGCCAGTTTTGTAATATTCAAAAGCTTTTTTTTTTTTTTTTTTCTCTAAAATGAGCCCAAATCCCCTGCAGGCAGCAGCTCCTCGGGGCACTCCGGGAGGTCAGCTTCGCTCAAGCCGCCTTCGCAGCCCCTGATGCAACCACGAGGCAGAAACATGCTGTTCTCACACAAAACATCCGTCTGATGGCCTATTTTTTTTCTTTCCTATTTACTTTTAGCAATTTATTTATAAGAATTGCCATTAAAGCTAATAGATTCTCTCAAAATTCATTTTCCTTTTTTATTTTTTTTTTAAATAAATCAGTTAGCATTGTTTAACTACTTAGACTCAGAACAGTATCGGCCAAACACAGTAAATTTAGCTGTACGTACTTACTGCTGTTACTCTTAACTCGATCGCTTGTATGTCAAATTCTGCTTTTCCAAGACACTGTCTGCCCTGTGCAAAGATTTGTTTCCAGGATACGAATAATTGTGCAGTACACAACATCTGTTGCTTTGCATTTTCTAAGCTTTGCAAAGCATGCTTGCCTATGTTCACTTAAGTGTATGAGCTGACGGAAGAGATATATGGTCACAGTGCAAATAAGCTGACAACAGCAGCAGCTCTGGACTGAAAAGCGTCTAAGTAAAGCATCACCTGAAACCTCTACAGAGAAAAGCCAGGAAATTCAGAGCTATGCATTGAGTGTTGGTCAAGAAATGAACAGTTGTTTAAATTGTAGCATGCACAGGAAGAAACAGCCACAGATTAGAGAACTATGGGACTAGGGTATTGCTGTTTGCTTTTAAAACAGACATTTACTCCTGCTAAAGGAGAAGGCAGAGAAAGGGGAAGCTGTGCCTGATCTTTAACATCAGTAGTTTGTTTTTTTCCATCCAACCCCTTACAAAAGGGATACATCAAAGTTCATATGAAAACTCAGATCTAGAATTCTTCATACCCTTTTCTCATTATTGATTTAGTTTTAAAAAATGAGAAATAGATATATTTCTCAAATTTGGGTCTGTGGCCATTAGCAAATCACAAGAGAACAGAAGTTGCCTACAGTTTGAAAAAAAAGAAAAAAAAAAAAAAGCTAATAGCAATAAGCTTCCTAATAAAAAGGCCAGTGATGGAACTGGAACAGAATTTTTAATAGGTGTACAATTTATTAGGGGATCATTTGAATGGTTTCTATGATCCACTCTGCCTCTTGGCTCTAATTTTACAATAAGTAAATACATAGTCTGCCATATAATCATTCTAAATGCCCCAGCTTAGAGACATACTAAGTAATACTTAGACATACTAAAACTTTCAAATAAGTATAGCTTGGGGCATTCTGATGGTTTTGCAGCTTGAGGGCTTATGTATTCAGTCTCAAAGTAGAGCCATGTCCTCAGAGACAGAAACACAGAGTTCAAGATGAATTCTGTTCTCGTGTCTTCCTTAATCTCTAATGTTTTAAATAACACCCAGTAAGTACCCTTTGCAGTACAAACTGCACTGAAACGCTTCACCATATTCAGATAGGATGACAAATGTCACTTGCAAGTGCCATTGCGATTCACCTGCAATCTGTTCCTCCAAAACTCACGTACGACTCTTGGACAGTCAAAAAGGAGAAGTTCTAGTCACTTATTTCAGGTTAGCAGAGTAAAATACATACACATATAGAGAGATTATTTTATCAAATTCACAGTTGCACTCTATTCCTTAGTATGCCCAAGCATGGTGAAACTCAATTAACTCAAAAAAAATGACGGTTAATGCCTATGACACAGGAATCAATTTAGCAAAAGGTCCCAGTATAAAGAAGTTGCTCAGGAGTCCCAGTGGTAATTGACCAAAAGGTCAAATTTTAAAAGGAAACAGCAGATACCACCACAAAACTAGCAGATGTTCATAAAGGATCATCTGTACGCAAACATAAGCATATGTGAAAGAAATCCAACACTATCACCAAATCAGTTGGTGTCTAAAATAAGAGCAGCTCCTTATGGCAACACGGTAATAGACGTATCAGATACTCAACACATTATGGCTTTTTGTCCACACATACTGTTACAACGTACAGCCTAGAAACCAGGGCCACCGATTTCCTTAAAGGGCAGCCAGTGGTTACCTAAGCCACCAGTGTGAAGGTGCACAAAGAATATTCAATTCTCAGGGTTACGAATCTCACATTTCCAGCTATTTAGGCTTTCTTTTTTTCTGTAAATTTCCTAAAAAGGATAAAATATTTTAAAGTACTGCACACACTGAAATAAAAATATATTTCTAGTGGTAGCACATAATGTAGCTGATATACATAATGAAACAAAACAAAGTAACATTTCTTCTGTCTGCTAATTATTTTTTTGTTTTTCAGCACACAAGCAGCAATAGCTATTAGTTACCTGCTGCTCTTTTCCTCTCCCTCTGATATGTCTTACTCTTCACTGCGTATATGACAACACCGTTTTGAAGTTTTGTGTACTTTGCCTCTAACAAGAGCAGATGACAGAATTTCTTCTTTTCATTTTCATTTTGTAACAGTAAAATAAGGACAGAAATGTATTAATCTCAGCATGTTTTTGTCAAGAAGCAAAATTTAAAAAAAAAAAAAAAAAATAGCAGAACATCACGTTCTCAATTCCACCGCATTTTGTCACAAGCAGTCCCAGCTCTGGAAAAAAGCTCACAGGATCCGCTGCGTGAGCAGCATCCTTAGGCATCACAACATCCTCATAACTGTCTCAGGTAGCATAAAACCACCAACAGTCCAAGGCAAGAAACAGCTGCAGGCAAAGAGACCACAAGTGCAGGCAGCAATCCCAGACCGTGAGCAAACAAAATATTAATCGGATTCTGGCTTTGTTTCCTGTACACATTACTTAAAATATAGAGAGAGAGATGTAGGGAAGTATTTCAAGAATAATGCAGCTCCTCACACGTTCACAGAGCATTCCTTATGGATGTGCGGGAGCAATGGAGCAAAGTAAGCTGGCACTTTCTGCACACTTGGGAATGAGTGGCTGGCACTGCCTGCAAGCTTCAGTGGCCTCAAGAGAAGTGGCAACGTGAGTACAACAGGAAAACTACACTAGAAAGTCAAGATAAACTGTCCACCTTGGTTATAACAGAAAGAATGTAAAAGATGCACAGTGAAGGGACACCAACTTGGGAATGATATGCCAAAACCACAACTAGGAAAAGATAACAGCACTATCTAGAATGTAAAAGAGTAGGACAAAACAATGTTCCACAAAGCTGAAGAAAGACAATCTACTAAGGGAAATGCAAGATTAGTGTCTAGATAAGGGATCTGACTGCACATTGCTCTTTCAGGGCTTCTGAGGAACATTTGTTTACAAGGAACAAGAGATTTTTAGCCCTACATCACTAGGATGGGCAAAGATTAGTTGTCTTGTCTTTATGTGTTATAAATCAATAAATGTATCAGTTTCACAGGGCATTTATCTAAAAGACATGTAATATTTTATGGACTTTGCTGAAAAAATTTAAGAGCTTCTCACAAGTTTAAAGGCCATGAGTTTGTTTAATGTTGCATAATCTCTTTGTTAATATATAACATTAAGATACATACATATTAGTACTAGTTACACTTCATATTATTTATTTTTTGGTCCTTCCTTAAAAATATAGTTTTCCTATATTTTCTAGACAATATATAGGGCATGATAAGGAGAAATTATATTTACTACACAACAGAAGCCAAATCAAAAGCTTTCAATTTGACCAGCTAATAACTTCAATAATTCATATTCTGTAACGGTCGATTCCCATTTCCATTATTTTTACTGACTGATAGAGTGACAGATGTCTTACTTTAGAGATCCCAAACAGACCATTGGTATCTATTTCACCCACATCTGTTCCTAAATAGCCTTGGCAGCAGGCCACTCTGCACTCGGAATTAATTCTAAGTCCCTTACTGCTAACTATTTCACTGATTTTATATTTCAGTGATTCCTCCTTATTGCTGTACTTAAAGAACTATTCTGCCTAAAACTATATGCACAGAGGTGTAAAAGTACATTTTAATAACAAGAAGATATTATGTATACTTAAACTACATATTGACCTTTTTTACTTCATTATTATAAAAATATATACTGAATGGCATACTAATTTCAGGGTTGCTCCAGAGAGCTTACTTTCTTCTTAGTAAACAGATTTAAAATATTAGGTTTAGTTACTTATACATAAAGGCAAGTTTTATTTGAGAGGTCTTTTATCCAGGCTACAAAGTAGAAGCCTGAGGGAGAACTTCATGCACCCGTTAGTTGAGCATGTCACACACACAAGCTACATTTAAAAGAAGTTTTTTCAGAATGATCCAAAGCCTCCGAACTTTGCACACCAGGAAAACACTAGGTCTATGACAGTTTAGCTCCATTCCTTATCTGCTAGAAATCTGACAAGAAACTGCAATTATTGTCAATTAGGAAATCCTGTGGGATCTCCAAAAAGAGACAAAAGCAGTTTGAATGAAGACTTCCCTTCTGATTTTTCTTTAGATAGCAAATGTAAACCATATTAGAAGGACAGCACAAAGGGCACTTAACTAACGCTATCTTTACTGAAAAGGTTCTAGTACTAATACTAATAATACAAGTGATTCCCATGTCCACTCTGCTAATCCCCTACAATTCATTAGTTTTAAGCTTTAGCCACACGGACCAGATTCCTCTCTATTCTTAAATGCAAGCGATTATTTTTCCCATCACTGGGAAAAGTTTCCATCACTATAAGCCAACACATCATACCAATAGTTATCATCTTTTTAAAACTCAAAAATCTCACATTATATTTAAACCTGTGTTTCGAATAGGTTTTGAAGCAGCAAGCAAGAATGAATTCCTCTACAGTTTGCAGCTATATTACTAGTGAGCAGAGGAAACATTTTATTTATACAGCTAACAAAAACCTCTAGGAACCAGAGGAAAATGTCAGCGCCAAGAGGCAGTGTGCCTGGCAACCACACTGCCCCAGGAAAAGGGAAGCTATTGCACTCCAAAAGCAGTGCAATAGGACACAGCTCGGCACACTCTGGGGTTCATTCTGGCTCTGCCTGGCTTTGGTCATGTCATTTACTTGGGAACTTTTAGCTGGAACTTTAAATTTTACCTAGAAGAGCCAAGACTATACAAGCTATCAAATGTAAGACCATGTGGTGGGAACTTTAGCATTGCAGATGACAGACAAACAAGGACTTTGGCATGACCAGAAAACCTCTGGTGAACTATGGGAAGGGCAGGAAAGAGGGGAATAAGAGGAGAGCCTGGCAGTTCTCTGACTTGCCAGTCTTGAATAACTGTCATACAAGAGAGATCTTTTCTTAAAACAGGAAGGAAAAGTACACAGAAGTCAGGAAACTCTTCAACATATCTCCCTTGGGCAACAAGTGCTGGTGACCACCAAACATCTCCTGTGCCTACCCACAGCTCAGACCAAGCCCTCTGCTGCTGTTAAGCAAAATGAGAAAGCAGCAGTGTGGCTGCTCCTGCAGCAGGACACCTCTCACTTTCAGTGCTCCCTGGCAACTGCAACTGGGCCGCAAGATGGATGGACCAAAAAAACATCCAAGCTTCAAAATACACATTTGACCTCCAGAGGTGCACCACCTTAGAAGACAACACTGTTTCTTCCACTGAAACTTATAAGGGAGTCAGACACTAAGTTTCTTAGAAATAAAAACATTCAACAGCTCCTATTACATATAGTAGTACTTCATTGCCTCCGAAAATTTGGTTTTGGAGCAGCATCTTAATACACAAGCACTAAAATCCCAGATCCTAATATAGCTGACATCAGTTTGATAGTGCTGCTTTCCACAAGTCCTGCCATCTGCAACATGACTAACAAAAAAACAAGAAAGAAGAGCTTGCACATCTGAATGGATAAACTCAGGATGAAGAGATCTTCTAAGAGTAGCAATCTCTCAACTTTCCTACAAAAAAAAAAAAAAAAAAGAGCAGGAATATAGTCCCATCTCTGGAGGCACGAAGCAATGTACTGAAATGTCATCCTTAAAGTTAGTCACAATTAAAAGACAATCAAGGACTATAGGTTCTGAGATACAACAACTCAGTATAGCAACTACAGTATAGCAGTCAAAACATAAAATGGCAAATTGGAGGGTTGCACACAAAACTACATAGTTCATAAATGACAGGTACACGGAGAGCTGTGGATAATCAAGCGGCTACAGTGTTAGGTAACAGCATTACTGAGACACTGCTACCAGCTACAGGAGGAAGGACCACGTGCGAGTCAGCGCTGACTCCGCGAGAACTCAACAGCCCTTCCAAAGCCCGGGCATTCCTTCCTGTGGCACTAGCTCGGTTACAATAGTTGCTGGATAAAAGCTGGTCGCTGTGCATGTCCGCATTAGCTCAGTCTGAGTAGCACTGGTGTCCTTGCATGGCTACGCGAAATGAAATATAACGACTTCAGCTTTGGGCATCCGAGTGTTTCTCTCGGCAGTGCTGGAATCCCGGCCCTCCACAACACTCCTGGCACTCTGCAGCACACAGATCACCTCCAGCGGGGACACAGTAACATAACATGGGAAAAGAGAAACAAAAAGGGTATTTGGTGGCAACCTTGCTTCTCTGTATGCAGAGCTTACAGCTAGCTCTTGAAACTCAGACGCACTAAGTAGTACAAAAATAGATGTGGTTTTTAGGCCTGGACAAGTTAACCGAGCGTGACAGACTGCAGTTGTGCTGTCAAGAAACTTGGGAGCTTTGATTTATCCAGGGCAGGAGCACCGTGAAAGTCATACTGTGGTAAACAGCACACATAGGAAGAAGCAAACAGCTTTAGAAATAAGATTATGTTATTACGTTTTTGACAGGAGAGGAGGGAAGAAGCAGACAATTGGGATCAATCTGAGGCACGTTCCTTTTCCTCACAATTCTTTTGCATATAAGTTTGGTTTACTTGACCAAGTACCTTAGGCCAGGATTTTCACACAGCACGTGGCTTTATCGGAAGAGTTTCCAAGCCAGATTCTTCCACAAGCTCTTTTCAATGTCGATCTTAACGGCAGGAGCTATGAGAAGCACCAGAAAACATTGAGCCCCAGGGGATGGTGTCAAGGCCCAGCGCTACCCACTGCACCCGCCAGCGTCACCTCACGGGGAGCCCGTGGCATTTACCACATGAGGGCATTTGCCGATGCAGAAATGCCACCCAATAAGTCCTCTTACTGCTCCTGCCAGGGCCACAGGACACACGGACCTGCTCTGCCCCGTCTCGCACTACTGATGTCGGGGATAGCGGAGCCCCTCGGGAGCACCTGGAAGGCAGGTCTGATGCACCCACGGCACTGCAAACCTATTATTACTCTTATTATTGCTGTTGTTCTCGGTCACGGGGCGCGCCGCACCAGCCATCACCCATCGCAGCCGATGACGGTGCCTTCCCGTCCCGCCGCCGCGGCGCGCGTGCGGCTCCCACCTGCGGGGCTCTCGGGCAGGATGGGGCTCCAGCGCAGGCGCCGCGCGCTCAGCACCGCGTCGCAGCTCCTCCGGCCGATCTCGAAGATGCCCCTGAGGAGCGGCGGCTCCTCCTCCTCCCCCGCCGCCGCCGCCACCCGCCGCCGCCGCCCGCGCTCCTCGAGCCCCGCCAGGGCGGCGGAGGGGACGCTCCGGGCACCCCCGTGGCGCGGGCGGCCCCCGGCCGGGCCCACCGAGCGCTCGGGCCGCGCGCGCAGGAAGGGCCCCCTGGCGCCCAG